>PVJI01002866.1:0-136388 GCA_004026765.1 Micronycteris hirsuta
CCACTTGTTTAAAACAATAAAAATGATATGTTCCCTGACTATTTGTATTTTGTGATTAGTTATAGTGAATTCCCTAAGGTAGACATTTATGTGTTTTTAACCTATAAGTCATAATCCCAAATTGGGATGTGAGTAGTCAGATGAGTTTGTCAGTTTTTTATAACCTAATCAATATAAATGTTTATAAAGATGATTTATTTACTATTTCTTCATTAATTGCTCTTATCTCCCTAATGACTTCTGGATCATCAACATTTTGATTATGAAATTTATTCTATAATTTTGTGATGGTGGATCATCCTTCTTGCCCACTGATAAATATGTGGAGAAATGTTATAAAATATTTTCTCTCTCTTTAGATGCAATTCTTGATAATATGTCTAATTCTTGTTCTTTGATTTAGGTTTTTAATGAATGACAGGCACTGGCATTCTGGTGTAGCATAATGTAAACTTTAAGGCTCACTTTATAGTCAGTCTTTTTCATTTTTATTTCTGTTGTTATTGTTGTCAATTTATTCTAGACTACTGAAAATTTGACCTGTAGTAATTTCCATTGGTTTACAGAGCCACTGCATTAAAACATTTTGTACACTTCTAATTTTTAATACTAGAAATATGATAAATCTGGTATTCTAGTCGTTGAGCCTGCATTCTGATTCTAGTTCTTAATCAAGTTTTATTTGTGTTGGTAAATTAGTTCTTTGTTATTTTCCTATACATCTTTTGCGAACATTCTATATTATATAATATGATTTTGGATTATATATGCTTATGAAGGTCACAGTAGAGTTTATGAAAGTTGAGATTTTCATACTTAACACTTCGAACTTAAAGTTGAACTCAGACTGTTGACTAACACTGAATTACAGTTAGTCATGGTCATATTGATAAAACAGTGGTGTTAGGTCAATAAATATATGATATATAACATGGAGTATATTATATATAGCATATAATATAATAATATTAAATATATACCAACCCAATTTAATGTATAATAATATAAAATATATGACTATTATAAAATGCCTTTGCTTTTACTTATAATTTTTTTAAACTTAACATAAAAATAACATGGATTATGTATGTAACATATGTATGTCATTGTAATACCAAACAACCCTTAACTGAAGTATTGGTTGACTTTGACCTTGAGAAGACTAAGTAAACTTATATCTGGGATGCATAAGCAATTAGTCAATAATCAAATATTTCTGAAGTATATATCATGTGCAAGGTTTTGAGTTAAGATTTTTGAGAGAACTGCTGATAAATAATTTAAAAAATTCTATGTCCTTGAGATGATTTCATGTGTACCAAATAGCAATTCTAGAAAATTCAGAGAAGTGCTTTACAGATATTACCTAACCAAAAGAGCAATACCTTTTCTGATGACATGGCAGGCCTTGGGAAAGTCATAAAAAGAGGCAGGAAGTTGCAGGTGAGAGACTAGAGCAAGGTCATGGAGGCAGAGACAGTAGAAAGTCTGAGGAGCTATACAAGATGCCATAACATAGAACTGGGGGATCTGGCCAGGAATTGAGAGGACTGAAAATACCAGTTTGAGGATTCAAATTTGATCCTATTGAGATATCATCAAAGATGTTGAGCAAAAGTGTAATTGTAATACCTTTCCCTGTATCCCATGCCCTTCTCTTTAATTGGATGTACTCATTAGTCTTACCTGTAGACACAGACTCACTTTTCTCCAGTCAGGGAGGAAGGTCAGCATCCCCACTGTCTCCATCTGGTGCTGATTGGAGTCCAGCTGTGCTACCAACATTGTCTACCTGATGTGCCTGGGAGGACCCCTGGGATCTATCTCTTTAGCCTTTTACTCATAAAGCTTCCTAGCTCCTGTTTGTCTGCTTGTTAGCTGCCTTAAGGCCTCAGGTACCTAACACTAGGACACTGCTCCAAATCCATTTTTGCAGTAAGTTTTTGCCTGCTCTGAGTATTTGACTCCTACACCTTTATCCCTCTCCCTTGACACATACACGCCTGCTGTTCAGTGTCTGGCTGACATCCTGACACAAAAGAATAGATCTCTTTGATCAATTAGGACTTGACATTACCACGTGTCATTGAAATACCACTGCTTTGGAATCACCCACCCTTCGCCTCAGGACTAACGTGACAAAACTTGTTGAACCACTTCTGATATATTGACCCCTTGGAGCACTGGCCCATGGACTGCTCATATCCCCTTCTGTAGATTAGTTTTTGCTGCACAACTAATCTTCCTCATGTGTAATGCTGTAAAGTGTATGCACTTGGGACTCAGCTCAATCACCAGCCTTCCTCACCCAGGCACTGCCACCCTAATATGCCATACCTCAAAGCTGTGTCTACTCTCATTATGTCTGAATGATCATACCTTTAGATGTGGCTACTAACCTCAGATTGTTGTAGTAGAGTGGGAAAGGAAGGAATCATTTGGAATTTGAGACTTTGATCACCCACTCAAACCAGACCAAGCTATATGGAAAAATATTAAGGAGGTTCTCCCAATGGCCAGGCCTACACAGGACTGTGGCCAAGCCTGGAATTCCCTTAATGTTGGCCCAGGCTGCAAAGGGAGAATTAGAAAATTAGGGAGGCTCCCCTGATGACTGGGCACCAGGCAGGACCTGGGGCACAATTATCTCTGTTCCCATCAATAACACAGGATAGTCCACACTGATGCAGCTGTGCATGCAGTTAGGAAAAATTTAAACTAGAAGCTAGATAAAACATGGTGCCTTAGGTAGCAAGGCAAAATTAGAAAGCACCCAGGTACATGTGGCTGCCAATCAGGATGTTCAAGAAAACATAAAAATGTGTCAAGACATGGTAGTGAAGCATCTTAAAAGATCTATGGAGATAACACTATGGAGAAATGGCAGTTGGCATAGGGCATAAGGCACTGGTCCCCAATCTTTTTGACACAAGGCCCCAGTTTTATGAAAGACAATTTTTCCACGGACCAGGAGGTCAGATCAGTGGCTTTATAGCCTGCCACCAGATGCAGCTTAATTGTCACTTGCCACTCATTGATAGAGTTTTGATATGAGTCTGCAAGCAATTGATTTATTTTGGCCTCTTTGCAGTCAAACCTTTCTGCTAATGATAATCTGTATTTGCAGTCACTCCCCAGAGCTAGCATCACCACCTCAGCCCCACCTTAGATCATCAGGTATTAGACTCTCATAAGAAGCGCACAACCTAGATCACTCTCTTGCATCGTTCACAGTAGGGTTCACGCTCCTATGAGAATCTGATGCCACTGCTGATCTGACAGGAGACAGAGCTCAGGTGGTCGTGGGAGTGATGGGGAGTGGCTATAAATATGGATTAAGCTTCTCTCAGTTGCCTGTTGCTCATATCCTGCTGTGTGGCCTGGTTCTTAACAGGCCACAAACTGCTGTTGGTCCACAGCCCAGGCATTGGGGACCCCTAGCATAGGGAAGGAATTGGCTGGGAGGTAGACCTTAGATATTTAACAGGAATCTGAAGCATGGTTCATAGTCCATCAGACAAGAAGTTGAGGAGTGTATAGTGTGAAAGAAAGAGAGCCAAGAGCAGGGGAGGCGTGCAGAAGAGGTTTGCAGAAGAGGTTTGCAGAAGTGTACTTAAAAATAGGCATCAGGGCACAAGTGCATTTTGAGAACTGGAAGACATAGGGGCCAAAAAGTTCTGAGGCTCCCTAAGAAGAGGGACATCTGTATTTCAGGAGGGCCTGTATGCCAGTGGGCATGGGGAACTCAAGGAAAGTTGAGCTTCTGTGCAGGCATGGGTTAGTATCCAGAAGCAGAGGCAGAACTAGGTCTCTGAGTAGAAATCTAGTGGGGAGGGATTATGGACTAAGAGTTAGGCTGAGCCTCACTGAGACCCAATGAAAATGGTGTTCTGCTTTTACCAAATTTATGTTGCAATGAAGTTCATCATAGATGGGGTAAAAACGTGTAGACGACTTGGTTGCCTAAGTCTCAACAAGAGGCAGATAAGTAAGATACATTAAATGTTTCTTTATATTTATTATTTTTTTATTCTCTTCGAAGCCCACATGGGATGGATGATACCCTAATTTTATGGTAGATTAGTAAGGATAAAAATTGCTTAACAGCCAGGCAGGTATCAGAACACAGGGCAAAATGGACTCTGAGCTTATTTTTGAACATTTATCCAAAGTGCTGTGTCAGCATCAACTCAGTTCCAGGGTTTCCTTTAGGATTCTTGTTTGCCAGGAAGAACTGGGTCAGATTAGGCAGCATTTGGCATGAAGCTACAGAGTTCAGAGACCTCCTGACTGAACTGGAAAGTTCTCATCAGCAAGTTCTACATAACCCCAATTAAATGAAACAACCAAGGCTAACTTGTCTTCTGAAAACTGTCAAATTAGGGCACTGATCTTCTTAATGCAAAAGGTCTGTGCTGCTTAGTGATTAAGAACCCTGGGTGGGATGACTGTGATGGGGTCATCATGAACTCACTCCAAAGGATTAGACACAGAGGGAGTGGGGCCTTTGCAAGTGAGGACTAAAAGCACATTTATGTGTAGATATTTATATGGATACTTCCACATACACACATGCACATATACCCACAAACCTATGTCACTAGAACTAACTAATGGCTTGGTAACCCGACTTTAAATTTAGAATATTTTAGAAATATTCCATCAAGGATGAAGTAGAGCTATTCTATTCTTACAACCATTTGAAAAAGCCAAGCAATATCATCCAGAGTTCAACCCTCTTGACCTCAGGAAAGTGAGTAATGGTGAAGCCAGCAAAATAATTTAGATTCAGCCAGTAAATTTCCTGAGTTGTGTTCGTGAGTGACTTTGAGTATTCTTATTCTCGTCCTTGATGTTGTAGTTTCTATCAGTCATCAATATCCTCTCTTTAAATGCAGTGTGTGGTTTTGAACACCTCATTTTTTAAATGTTATTTCATTGGTCTTTTTTATTTAATGCATATTTTCCTCATGAGCAGTTCCATATCATTTAATATACATAGCCAAATACCTACATTTTATCTCTTGAAGTGAAAATGTGAGTATTCTTTGAGGCCATGTCTCATTTCCTCCTTTCTACTTGGGTGACCTCACCTTGCCTTGTGCTAGTCACAAGACTGCCCTGTCTCACTGTTCTGATCCATGAGCATGAAAAGGGTCGTTCTCTCCAAATCTATTAGCAGCTGCTCTTCTTGGAGCTCACAAGCTCTCACTACCACTCTCAGTCCTTACATTGCTCAGAAACCAGCTCATAGAACAATGAGACAATCTATAGCCCAACAGCACTCAGGATCAATTACCCTTTTCCAATACCTATGATATAGGGACTCTAAGAAGACACAACAGTCTGATCTGAAGTATGTGATTTCGGCTTACTTCACCAAACACCAGTCATGTTACAAATGATGTGGGGGTATTTGCTGTCCAAATTTTGGTTGCTTCAAACAAAAAACATGTTCTTGAAAACACCACATTTTTCCTGCTAGAAACTGTAAAGGCAGTTTTTCCCTCAAAAGATTTCAAATTCCCATCTCCCTGGGCACTCCATGTCAAGGCAGAACTCTATAGCCAGGCAGATATGGACTTTGTGCTTCACCGGGAGGTTGGACACATCATCTTACCACTAAGTAGAAGATCAAATCCTAGGTCTGTAGCTTTTTTTTTCTTCCAAGCTACAATTTGAGGCACTTTCTTTCAGAACTGTAATGCTGTTTTGTTTTGTTTATTTTAGATGTCTGGATCTATGAATATAATTGGATCATAAAAAGGCAGTACCCCTCCACCAAAGCTTCTTTAGTTGCTGAATCCTCAGAATAAGGGCATTGGTCTTTAAAAAAAAAAAAAAGAAATGTTTAATTACCAGTCACTTAAGGAAATACAATAAAGATAATAAGACATAAGAAAATAACAGAACTCTTACACAGTTTTCTTGCACTGGCCCGTCCCCTGTGCTGCTGCTTTTTAAGAAGGCCTAATGCCTCTTACTGTCATTCTTCAAGTTCTGGGGGTGCTTCTTGATGCTTTCTACCTTCCGCTAATCAACTATTACTGTACAACACACCTATTTCTCCTTCTGTGATTTTGGTTACCTCCGAAATCACAGTTCTCTCAGTGGAGAACAATATATATAATCTCTGACAGATGAGCTGCTTAAAGGTCCCATAGCCACAAATGGATCATTATCCTTCTGTGTAACCTCCAGTTGAAACTCTAAATCTCTCAGCTTTCAACTTTGCCTTATGGAAGCAAAGCACCTTGAGTCATTTACTATATAAGATACTACTCCTTAAAAGTCTCTATGTTGATGTAAATCATATATCATAGGACCACAAAGAAACATGCATTAAAAGCCCTAAGTTTTCAGATTTTATAGGTTCATGTAATGGGCAAAAGTCGAGATTTCTTAAAATGATACCTGCACAAAGTAAATTTGCTTATTTTTGTATAGCTAAAATTAATTTTGATCATTCTACAGAATAAGCTACTCATTGCATTCAGGGAATTTTATTAGTTATTACTCTAATCAGGATTTTTGGTCAGTGTGGGATTACTTCTCTTGGGGCTGAGACATGGAATCAAGAAGAGAAATCTGGTCCTAAGTCCTCATTCCCACCCACAGTTCACACTGTTTTTGTTATTGATTTTTATCAGCATTAATTCCAAGAGACATCCACTCAAAATATCCATTTTTTTCTGTGGTTAAGCCATTAGCCCACACACGTCATTCAGCATCCCACTTGTCCTGATTACAGTGGTTTTCTCTTACTAACTCCAAGCCCATCTCAAAGACAGTCCGGTAGGCTATTTAATGCATGGCGGGGTCCACTATGATGTCTTGCTTATCTAGACATGTCACAGCCATTTCTTGCTAGTTCATAACACACAAGATTAATCTCCTGGAGATGGAGGCACAGGTTCTCTTAGCTTTAAGATGCCCAAAATAATCTGTTGACTTTTGGATTCCCAAACACGAGGCTAGAAGACAAAGCAGTAAGTATAAGAAACAGAGTTTAAAGCTCCTTTTCAAAGACTCCCATCGACATCTAAATCTTTTGCTTTGGTTTGTGACTTCTTTCCTATAATCAACTCTCTCCTCTCCCTATTTTTAATTGTTAATTTAAGAAGGAATGGTAAAAAAAAATTGCTTCCAACCAATAGGAAGTTTTTCTTTGAGTATGGCTTATGATATAATCTTTGTGTCTTAAGTTCTGCTGAACTATGGTTTTTGATATTTAAAGTTATAATTTTCAAGTAAAAAGCATTTGATCTTAAATTATCAATGCCCTAGGTTTTAAATGTTCAGTTGGGTTCTCAGAACACTCCATTTCTCTTTAAACAATCTTTGCCTGAGGCAAAAAGTGCTTCCTGTTTTCACAGGGGAAAGAGCTTTCATGTTAAAAAATCATGGGGAGAAAAACAGTTTTTTCAAGTTTCCACCACACATGGGCAGGACAATTGCAGTAATAACAGAGAGTGAGGAGTGACATTGTGTCGCCTTAATGTTTTCAGATAAAAACTTTACACAAAATCAACATCTGTGGTCATTGCGCTTTCTCATAGGAGAACATATTTTGTCATGAAAACATAAAAAGGTCATAATCTGAAAATGAGTGACAGTTTTTTCTTTATGAATGATATGGAGAATTATGAAAAAACAGCCAAGTCTGGCTCACTGACCACTTTCTGAATAATGAAGGTAGTATGCCTAGGGATCCCTCCACTTTCTTGAATTGGCAGCTTCTGAGAGGGAGTAACCAGCAAATTGTCAGTCAGATCACTACATGGTATCTGAGTAAGCCGTTTTCTTTTTCAATATCTTGGGATGTCAGCTTCTAGGGATCCCATTTTAGTGTAAGTGACAGGTCTAGAATATTTACATGGAAAGTAAAGGGTTTGTTTTACCACATTTACAGTGATAGAATTGCACACTCTGTAATAAAAATGATCAAATATTATTTTAAGTCATTTTTAAATTTGAATTTGTATAAGTTAATAAAGCTAGAATGCAATGGAAATCTTTAAATTTTTAAGGGGAAGAGTTGCCAAGGAACATGGATAAAGGGCCCATGGACAAAGCCAAAGGGAGATAGGATGGAAGGTGGGAGGTGGGGTGGATAGGGCAGGGGAAAGTGGTGGTGGGAAAACAGAGATAACTGTACCTGAACAACAATAAAAAAATAATTTTTTAAAATTAAAAGGATGGCTGATATGATTGTTATGCAATTTCATATTTAATGCACTGTAAAATTCCTAGTAGAAAAGTGTATTAACTGAATGTAAAACTCAGGCTATAGAACAATGAGACAGAGGTTTATAGCCATATTAAAAATTCACTCAAATAAATTAAAATAGGCTAACTGAATTTCATTTCTTTCCTTTATATTTAAAAAGACTTTGCACCCCCTCATGTGTGTGGGCGTGAAGATTTCCTATTCTCCCCCCTTGTCTGTGCAATATGCTAACCCCACCCTTTCCATGGTCTAGAATTAGAGCACAAAGACCACATGTGCAGTGTAGGGGCATTTAGGTGAAAGGAAAATTCTACCTTTTAACTATCTTTGTATTTTTATCAACCAAGCAGAGCGTCTGGCCAAAAATAGGTGCTCAGTATCCTATTAAATAAATATTCAGGGTAATATAGATTGCCTATCAAAATACCTGATTCATATAATATTTTAATTGTTTAATAACATGGATATTTAAGATCAAGAACACAAGTTTAGCTCACTTTACACTATTTTACTATTATTACATTAGAGTTGATTGGCCTGAAGGAATTATTGAATTATCTTGAAAGAAGAATTTTGACCACAATTGAGGATGTACTTTTCATTCAGTTTACTTCTACATATAGGATCCCTAATATATGATTTTAAACATATTAATTCTTTAACTAGTAGCTGAATTACTGTGAAGCACTACTTATCCATATGAACATACAAGCATAAAAGGAATATATCCTTGGAAAAAAGGTATAAGAGATAGACTATCTGTATATAACAGGTTCCTATTGAACTTACTTCTGGTTTCCTTTTTTTCTGCATAAAAGCTATTGGTTTCAAAGGTCCTGGCTTATTGTTGGCATTCCCTGCTTTAGTGGGCATCACAGGCTGTCATATAATCAGTCAAATGCCACTTCAACTTTCAGTATCAGCTCAGGAGAACAGCATGCTACAGAAACAAGAAAATAAAATCTCCATCCTCCTCACAGACAGCCCTCTCAGTGGCCTTGTCCTCTGCCCATCCCGGGCATCTTGCCCGCGACACTACCGTGGTGGTTCTTAATGATGTTCCTGTGTTGCAGAGGAGAGCAGCGCTATCCAGTCGTCCTCCTCAGCATCTGCCTGGTGTGTCTGTGGCTGCTTAGCCCGAGCTTGCTCTGTCATTTAGCAGGGAACTCAAGTGTCTGAATCCTGCCAACTTTGTCTGCCAGCTGTCAGCAGTTCAGGTTTCTAAGCCAATAGGTTTCTTTTTATAGTTTTATTTTTGTAATTATGAAATATTTCAAATAGAGAAAAAATAAAAATAATATACCTGACATCCTTATACCCACCACCTAGTGTTACCAAATTTAAATTTTGGCACAATTATTTTAGCTTTTTGTATTTAAACTTTTCCAAATTTTATTTCCCAGAGGTGAGCTTCCATCTTGACTTTGATACAGATTATGTCCATAAATATTTATAAACTTACGTTCATAGCAGCTATCCTTAGAAATAGTAAGGCATTGCTTTATATGTTTTATAAAGTATATCAAATGTTTCACTTTCTGGACTGTGCACATTTTATTCAATGTTAGGATTATTTATCAATAATTGATACACAAGTTCATTTATTTTCATTAAGGTATAAGATTCAATACAGTGAATATAAAAGAATCTCTTCATATTTTCATCATGGGAATTTAGGTCTTCTATCTCTTTCCTTTTCCTTTCCTTTTCTTGTTTCTTCTCCACTTTTTCCTTTTTTGAGATCACTACTGCAAACCAAGTTACAGGGGTAGTTCTTTGTGCATATATGCAATATAAATTAGAAATAGTGTTCATGTGTTAAAATATGCACATCTTCAACTTTCCATAATATGGCCAAATTACACTCCCAATGAGTGTAACAAATTCACCTTGCTTCCAGCAGTCTATGAAACAACGCACTGCTTCCTGCCTCAGCGGCATTTGATATTGGCAAGCCTTTTTAGTTTGTTCAATATGATGGTACACAGTTATAGTTCATTAGTCAATTTGGACATCTTTTTGTGTTTATTTGCCATTTAAGTTTTCTCTTTTGTGAGTTGTTTGTTCATACCTTTATCCTGTTTGGGGAAAATAATCTTGTTGGCGTTAGGGTCTCTCTATGTACATTCAGGACACACAGTCTTTAAGAGCTAATACGCAGAACCAGCAGGCTTCTCAGGTATGGCTCTTTGTTCCACATTGTTTGTGGTGGATTATTTTCTTTTTCTAAGAGAGAAATTTTCCGTTCTAATGCTGTCACTTTTTGCCAATTATTTATTCTACATTTTGCATCTCATTTTAGGAATCTCTTTACTCTTAGGTAATAAAGATTTTTCTCTTATTCTTTATAATATATTTTATTTTTAAAATTTGGTTATCAATTCACTATAATTCAGTTTTGTATATATTATAAGGACAGATCAAATATTTGTCCTTCTACCCATCCTTCCTTCCTTCCTTCTGTCCTTCCTTCATTCCTTCCTCATTTCCTTCCTTGTTTTGGTAACCAGTTGTTCGAACACTTAACTTTGTTTAGAAATTTAATCTCTGTGGTGATGAATGATATTGGAACATATTTTTCATTCGTATACTATCTTTGTCAGGTTTTGGTGTCAGGCTTGTTCTAGATTGAATAAATTGATTACTGAGTTTTTTAATTTTTTATTTCTCAGTTTTGCCATTTTTTATGTAAGATTGTTTGAGATTGCCTTTAAAACAGTATGGATATTTTTGGCAAATTGGGATGTGGATATTTGGGGAGAGATTAACAATTTTTAGTCTATTGATTAAGTTGCTTTATCAATAGTAGTTCCGGATTTTAATTTATTCTAGTTAGTCAAATTTACATGTCATTGTAGAAATGTATCAATAGTATTCTCTTATAATTTCATTCACTGTATCTTCAGTTTATAGCCTTTCATTTCTAGTATTGTTTGCTTGATCATATTGTCAGAGTTCTATTTTAGTACTTATTTTTCAAATATCAATTGATTATATTATATTATTTCTAGATATTATTTTGGTTTGTTACTCATTTCACTTAATTGCTTAATTCATTTTTATAATTACATTAGATTTCTCTAAGTCTTTTCCCAGTTTTTGAGTTGTAAGCATATATAACTTACCATGTATAATTTTTTAATGCAAGAATTTATAGCTGTAGATTACTTCTGAAAGCCATGTTAGTTATACTGCATGAGATTTAGTTCCACAAATTTAACATGTAGTTTTATTTTTTTAATATTTAATAATATTACACTTTAATCTAATTTACTAATTTCTGGTGTGACTTCTGTTTTCACCTATGAGTTATTTAGAAGCAGTTTGTAAAACTCCCAAATGTATTTTTCTAGTAAATTTTTCCTTTTTTTTTAATATTTATTTTATTTTTAGAGAGGGGAAGGAAGGGAGAAAGAGAGAGAGAGAGAGAAACATCAATGTGTGGTTGCCTCTCATGTGGCCCCCACTGGGGAACTGGCCCGCAACCCAGGCATGTGCCCTGACTGGGAATCGAACCTGTGACCCTTTGGTTCGCAGCCCGCGCTCAATCCACTGAGCTACGCCAGCCAAGGCAATTTTTCCTTATCTTTTGCAATTTAGTTACATGTGGTTAATGTAGTTAATAAATGTACTTCTATGATATCAAATCATTAGCCTACAATTTTTTCTCATAGTAGTGAATACTTCTAGCAAATAAGTTATTATAATAGTCATATTTTTTGCAAATACATGCTTTGATACATCAATAACATTTTTAAAAACTAAGATGGTCTATTTGTCAATTTATGTTTTTTTTCAGTACTATTTGCTTTTGACATTTTGAGTACCTAATATTTGTTGCATTTAAATTTAGCCATAATTTTTGTAATTTTTTCTTTTGCAGTTACATATTGACCTTTTTCCCCCCATTATATTTTGATTTAAAAAAAATGCTTTTGATGTTTTTATTGCTATAAACACTAGTTCATTTTTCTTACTATATACATGTCTGATACATATTTTATCATTCATTTATTTTTGATTTTTATAGATTTTTTTGTTTTATATGTGTCTTGTGAATAGCATATAGATCAATTATTCAGTTGTATGGGGATAAGATAAACTTTGTTGTGGTGTTTTTTTAAGTAAACTTATTTCATATACATATATTTTTATTTCTCATGTATTTGGGTTAATTTCATCTTATTTTGAGATCTTTTCTTGTTTATTTTTATCTACTTTCCTATTTTTTACATGCATAGGTCTTTTCTTTATTTCTCATTTAGAGAATAAAATTCCATAACAAAGTATCTAAATCTGTATTTTTAAATATTGCTTAGATCATATCGAACTTATGAACCCAAGAATTCATGTTTTTCCTGAAATCTGGAAATGTCTCAACTATATCCATTTTCAATATGATTTAATGGTGATATTAACTTATGACCATTCTTTAATCTTTATTTCAAGAAATGTTATTAGATATCATTTAGATATATTCTTTTTAATTTATTTTCTATATTTTCATTTCTTTTCAAATTCTTCTAGCTTCCTGATTTGACTGTATCTGATGAGAAGTTTAAGTCATACTTTAATTTTCTTATTTTAGGAATTCTAATAGAATTAAAAGCAATGTTTTTATGTTCAAATTGTCTTGCTTTTTTAAATATTTTCAACTCAGTCTACATCTAATACATTTAAATCTGCTTTTTTATGGAATTGATTTTATTGCTAAAAAGGAAAAGCATATGATCATCTAAATAGATGCAGAAAAACATTTAACAAAATGAATCAACACCAACCCAGGATAATAAAACAACAGAATATTGCAATAAAATAGTATTTTCTCAAGCTTTAGGACATCCAAAGAAAGAGAGAGACAGAGAGAAAGAAACATATAAATAACATAACATTTAATGCTGAAGGCCAAATGCTTTCCCCTAAATTGAAAACAAGGCAAGGGTGCCGACACATTACTATTATTTAACCTTGTACTGAGTTTTAAACTAGTTCCGAAGCATAGAAAAGAAATGAAACATATGCAGGTTGAAAAGAAGAACTAAGGCTGTCTACAAATATAATGACAAATACGTTGCTAGGACTAATAAATGACAATAGCAAGCTTTTTGAATATAAGTTTAATTTCCAGGAAAAATCAATTGTATTTCTTAATACTAGAGATTAAAAAGTTAAAAGTTGATACCATCAAAAGAAAATATTTTGGGATAAATTTAGCAAAATATTTATGTAAGAACTATTCATTCAAAATTACAAATATTGGAGGATGAAATGTCGTTGGGATATCTAATCTACTGAAGTTGAGCTATAGAGTCTATACACCCCCAATAGACAACTACAAAGAACCTGGAAAATAGATTCTAAGATACAGACATAGAAATGCAAAGGACCTAGCTTAAGCAAAACAACTTTGAAAAAAATCAAAGGACTTTGAAACTTATTATAAAGCAACATAATCAATACAGAGAATATTGATATAGGCCTGGCTGGTGTAGCTCAGTGGATTGAGCATGGGCTGCGAACCAAAGGGTCGCCAGTTCGATTCCCAGTCGGGTCACATGCCAGTGTTGCAGGCCAGGTCCCCATGGGGGCCACGTGAGATGCAACCACACATTGATGTTTCTCACCATCTCTTTCTCCCTCCATTCCTTTCTGTCTAAAAATAAATAAATAAAATCTTTACAAAAAATATTGATATAGGAAATATATAATAGTCATATAGATCAATAGAACAGCATAAAGTTGAGAAATAAGCCTACATATATAAAGTAAATTTATATTTGAGAAATATGCCAAGGTAATTTAAGTAATGGAGGAAAGAGCATCTTTTAAACAAATGTTGCTAAAACTTAGATATTCATATGAAAACAAAATAAATTAAAATCTTGAACCTTACTTCACGCTGTATAAAATATTAACCTGTAATATATCATTGCCCTACATTTACAGAAAATCATGTGACAGAAGAGCATAAAAAACAGTATCTCTAGGACAAATTCACAAAACCAAACAGTGGAAAACTCTACAGATCAAATGACCCAGTTTTTTTTTTTAATTATAAAAAGATAAAAATAAATAGACAGTGGTTAAGTGTATATATTCAGAATTTGTAAGTTAGAACCTATGGATAAAAAAGATAAGAGGTATATCTACTAAATGCAGTCAGTGGAGTTTGCTGTATCTCAAGTAAAACAAGTTGTTGAAACTCAGTAAAATTGATAGACTGATTGTACATTTAAAATGTTAAGAGATATTACTAACTTTTAAAAATATCGCAACAGCATTATGACTATGTGTGTTTTTTAAAGAAAATACCCTCCTTTTTTTTTTCTAGCAAGCAGAAGTATATTTTGGAGACCACAGGACAAGCTATTTTATTTTATTTTTTTTATTGTTGTTCAATCACAGTTGTCCCCATTTTCTCCCCATTACTCTCCCCCACCCTAACAATCTCCACCTCCCACATTCAATCCCCCCCCCATTGTCTTTGTCCATGGGTCCTTTATACATCTTCCTTGATGACCCTTCCCCTTCTTTCCCCTGTTATCCTCCTTCTCCCTCCCTTCTGGTCACTGTCAGTTTGTTTTTTATCTCCATGTCTCTGGTTATATTTTGCTTGCTTGTTTGTTTTGTTGATTAGGTTCTACTTATAGGGGAGATCATATGGTATTTGTCTTTTTCCACCTGTCTTATTTCACCTAGCATAATGTTCTCCAGTTCCATCCACGCTGTTGTGAAGGGTAGGAATTCCTTCTTCCTTTCTGCTGCATAGTATTCCATTGTGTGAGTGTTCCATGGTTTTTTGATCCACTCATTTATTGATGGGCACTTAGGCTGTTTCCAGCACTTGGCTATTGTGAATTGTGCTGCTATGAACACTGGGGTTCTTAGGTTGTTTTGAGTTGATGTTTCAGGATTCTTAGGGTATAATACCAGCAGTGGAATTTCAGGGTCAAAATGCAGTTCCATTTTTAGTTTTTTGAGGAAATTCCATACTGCTTTCTAAAGTGGCTGCACAAGTCTGCATTCCAAACAACAGTGTACTAGGGTTCCCTTTTCTCCATACCTCACCAGCACTTGTTTGTTGGTTTATTAATGATGGCCATTCTGATTGATGTGAAGTGGTATCTCATTGTGGTTTTAATTTGCATCTCTTCAATAGTCAGTAATGCTGAGAGTATTTTCATGTGTCTATGGGTTCTCTGTATGTCCTGTGGAGAAGTGTCTGTTCAGGTCCTTTGCCCTAGTCCAGGAAGACTACTTGTCTTCCTGGAGTGGAGTCATGTAAGTTCTTTATATATTCTGGAGATCAAACCCTTGTCCCAGGTATTATTGGAGAATGTTTTCCCATATGGGAAAATGGTTAGTTCTCTTTCCATTTTGTTGATATTTTCTTTAGCAGTGCAGAAGCATTTTAATTTGATGTAACCCACTTTTTATTCTTTCCTTTATATCCCTTGCCCTAGGGGATATATTGGTGAAAATATTGCTGCATGGGATACCTGAAATTTTCCTGCCTATGTTTTCCTCAGACTTTTATGGTGTCATGACTTATCTTTAGTCTTTTATCCATCTTGACTTTATTTTTGTGTATGATGTAAGTTGGTGGTCTAGTTTCATTTTTTTGCATGTACTTGTTCAGGTCTCCCAACACCATTTGTTGAAGAAGCTATTTTTACTCCATTTTATGCTTCTGTCCCCTCTGTCAAATATTAACTGACCATACTGACATAGGTTTATTTCTGGGCTCTCTATTCTGTTCCATTGGTCTATATGTCTGTTTTCATGCTAGTTCCAGACTGTTTTGATTACAATGGTCTTGAAATAGGATTGAAATACATGCAAATGAAATGTTATGATAATTGAACTGAAATTCACTATGAAATAATCTGCTGTTTGGCAGATATGGATAAAGACACACACACACATATATAAAACAGCATTAACAATGAGTTGATAATTATTTGAGATTAATACTAAATGTATCCAATATTTTTACTCTATTATCTCTCATTTTGAATGTATTTGACATTTTCCATAATAATTAAAAGTCTTAAATATCCATGTAAGGAAAGGTAACTTCTATATATACACAATGTAAAAGAAACCAGACAAGACCCAAAAGTATTTGCAGTAGAAAGAAAGAGAGAAAGAAAGAAAAGAAGGGAAGAAAGAAAGAAAAAAGAAAGAAGGAAAGAAAATTAAAAAATGAAAATTAAAGGAAGGAAGGAAGGGAGGGAGGGAAAGAAAACCTAGCCTTTTTCCTTTTGGTCATCTTAATGTGAACAACCTGCGTGCTTTTATTATTCTAGCATACTGGCATGTGATATAGTAGGACCACGTGATTAAACCTAAGATGATATCGGGTAGCTTTTGTAAAAATTTCAGACTACATAATAGTTGTATATACAAATTCTGAATGTATCTTCTGCAGTACTTGTGGTTACCCTATGATTAAGATTTTTGTGCTTATAATTATGTCTTTTGAAAAGAAATGCTGCCTTAAAAATATTCATTATAAAAATGTAAGTGAAGATGGTAATAAATGTTTCTTCTCTAAATTTAAACATAAATTGGAAAAATGTTAAAGAAGACTTTCATATCAATATGAATTTACTTATACTATAGCAGTAATCAGTATGAATGTATATAAGTGAATATTACCAATAACAAATTTGAATTTGCATCATTAAAGATGTAACTCAATTTTATCAAAAATATTTGGAACAATCTTTTATTCATTTTGACTACTTAACAATAGAATTGAGAAAAGTACAGTTTTGGCCAAAATTAGGTTTACTTTCTTTTTCAAATTGCAGAAATATGCATCAGCAAACTGTTGGCTAATGTGACCTTAGCTTTTCAGAAAACGTTCCAAAAATAAAGTGATCTTTAAGTGTGAGTCATGAAAAAAAAATGTAAAAAGCACAGTATTTTCTAGGGACATTGCATGAGATTTAAGAGAAGTAACCCTTTCCTTTGATGCAGTCAATTGCCAGTATGGCTAGTTGACTATATTTATTTCAATGCTTTCTGGTACACACACATGTACAGTAGATTTAGTGCTATGTTAACAGGTCTGGAAAATAACTGTTTGTCTCAGCTAGAAAGGTATTAAGCAGAATCTCTAATATTCATTGTTACCTATTATTCCAGGGTTGTTTATTTGCTTTATCTCATCTTGCAAGACCATAATTTAAATAAGAGTTATTAGAAAACTCTTTATTCCAACATTCAACCAAGTTTTTATCAAATACGATGTCTTTCCAGGAAAATTGATAAGAATCTGTTTTTGAAATGGTATAGTCTGATCCTTGTTGACAGTTGTAATCTCCATGATTCTAACTTCAGACCTAAGGTAGCAATGTGCTTTTGTACTCTATAGCTTTTAAAAGAAGTCCTTCTCCAACTGCGGGTCACAAGATATTCTCCTATGTTATTTTTTATAACTATAGTTTTACTTCTTATGCTTGGGTTTTTTAATTTATATGGAATCCTCCCCTGCATATGTAGTAAGCAGGAATTTTGTTTATTTTCTCCACACAGTGTGCAAGTTTTAATAAGACCATTTACAAAATGATCTGTTTTTTCCTCATTGATTTGTGAAGATTTCATTATAAATTAAGTTCTCATTTATACATGACTTTATCTCTGTAATCTCTGTTTTTTCGTTCATCTTTTTGTTTATGTGTCATTAACACATTATTTTTATAACTATAGTTTTGGAGTATCTTTTACAATCTGGTAGAGCAAGTCCCTTATTGTTCTTTTTCAGTGATAGCACAGCTATTCATGGAATTTTTAAAAAATTCTCTATAAATTTGAAAATATGGTTGTCACATCCTTTTAAAAGATCCACCTGGAATTTTAGTTTGAAATTTGGGATTGCTTTATATGTATAGATTAATTAAGTTAGAATTTTTATTATTCTTTTACTGGAGATGCCCAGTGAAACCCACGGAATGTTTCTCCATTTTCAAAATGTCTTTTGTGCCCTTTAATAGAGGTTTAACATCCCTTCTGCATAGGTTCTGACTGTCCATTGTTAAATTAGTTTCTACATAAGTTAAATGATTTGTTAAAACCCATTTGAATGCCTTTTTTTAAAAGTACATATCTCTACTAAGAGATATATTATATTTGTTCAATTTAACTTAATCTAGCAACTTTGTTAAACTATTTTGTGAACTCTAATTGTTAATTCTTTTGTGTATTTTCCACAATCATGGCGTTTACAAATCCTAATTTTAATCACCTTTCAACTTTGGTACTTCCCTTTTTTTTTCTTTTCTTATAATATTGTCTGGGACATCTTGTATATTAAATAGTAGTAAAATTTTGGTATGCTTTTTTAAATCAAAACAAGGAATTTCACTTTTAGTTCTATTCTGATAAATTAGTATTGAACTCTATTAAATCATATTTTGTTCATTATTGGATCCAGCTAGCTAATATTTTATTTAGCATATTTATATATATACTCATGCGTGAAATGGCTTGTGGTATTCTTTCATTTTATTGTTTTCCAATTTTCAATTGAGATCACACTAATTTCTTGTGTTTTAGAACTAGTAAAAATAAAGATTAACCCGGAGCTTTATTAACTCCCTTGTATGATCCTAGAATATGCGAAGGGAAGTCTTTACTGTTTCAACAGATTGTTGATCTGTTTAGGTTTTCTATTTCTCCTTGTACCATTGTGTGATTTTATTTTTTTATTTTTTTTTTTATTTTTTTTTTAAAGATTTTATTTATTTTCAGAGAGAGGAGAAGGGAGGGAGAAAGAGCAATGTATGGTTGCCTCTCACATGGCCCTCATTGGGGACCTGGCCCGCAACCCAGGCATGTGCCCCAACTGGGAATCGAACCGGGACCCTCTGGTTCCCAGCCCGCGCTCAATCCACTGAGCTACACCAGCCGGGCATTGTGTGATTTTAAATGTTCCAAAATATAGAATCATTTCCTATGGAATTGGAAGTTTATTAGAGTTATATGTTCCTAATACTTTGAAAAATTCTTCTAAGTCTGCAATGCTTCTTTGTAATTCCTTATGACTATTACTTGTTTGTAGCTACTCTTTTTCTCTTTGTCATATTTGCCAGAGGTTTGTCTCATTAATGTGTTTTAAGAATAACCGTTTGTTTCGTTTTACTTCTTTTTGTTTAAATGAGTTTTATCCTTTTCTTTATATTGGCCTTTCCTCTTGTTTCTTTGGGCTTGCTCGGTTGCTTTCTTTACAATTCCTTGATTTGATTATTTAGCTCATTTTAATCTGAATCTATATTTTTTCCTGAAAAAGATGCTTAAAGCTATACTTAAGTACTGTGCATATGCACTTTCCAGCTCTGCCAGTGTTTTATCTTTAATGTCGTAACTGAAACTTGTCTATCGCATTAGTCAAATTACTTATATTTCTGCTTATTTGCATTTACTATTAAAGGACTTGCTAAAATTTTAAAATGTAGTTGATGATTTATCTTTTTTCTTGCAATATTTTACTGAATTCATTATATATTTCAATTCCATACTTAATTTTATAGACACTTATGATAGTTATATATTTATATACTCTGCTTTTTGGTTTTTTATTGTCATTTAGTTCTTATTGTCTCTTATGTTACTTTGCTTTACATTCTGTTTTAAATTTGATTTAAATTTGTCAGATATTACTATTTCAACTTTACTTTGGTTTATTTTTGCTTGCTTTATCTTTCTATCCTTTTATTTTAAGCTTTTATATCTTAATGTTTTAAGTGTGACTCTTTTAACCAACATGTTGTTAAATATTTATAAAATGTTAAAATCTCTGTCTTTAAGATGGTGAGTTAAGATCTATTTATATTTATTTTAACTATTCTTACTTCCACCATTTTAAAATTTATTTCATTTACTTTACTTCCTTGTGATTATCATACCCCTCTTCTGTTTTCAACAGTTTATGTCAATTTTTTTCAACATGTGTAAAAGTAATTGTTTTGTTTTTGTTCATTAGGTGGTTGTACTTAAAACCCATACTGATGTTTAGGTTTATAAATTTCAAATTTATTATAGTACATACCCTCCTCTGAAAAAATACAGATTTTAGTATGCTTTAGTTTCTCCCTTCCTTCGCCGCCATTTTAGGCAATGTTTAAATTGCCTAGCATTAAAGTTTTAGAGATTTATTAATATACTTTTAACATACTACCCTTTTGCTGCTTATTGTTTCATATAATAATAAACTATATTTACTTCCTCTACTTTTAATGTCCTCTTATATTTATTGCTTGTCTTATTTGGATACTTATTCCAAACAGTTTTAAAAATTAATCTTTATGTAGCAAACTTACTGAGACTTTCTAACATGAGAATATCTTTATAATGCCCTCTCATTTAAATGGTAGCTTGGCTGGATATAAAGTCCACATACATATATTTTTCATTTTGAAGCCCTAAAATTATTACTCCATTTTTTTCTTGTATATAGCATTGCTACTAAAAAAAAAAAAAAACATCTAATTAGTCTGATTTCTGGCTTTGTAGTTAATCAGTTCAGTTTTTCTAAATATTTATAGAATTTTAAAATTGTATTTTCTCACATCCATGCATAAATATTATTACTTCAGTTAGATACAGATTCATGAATCTTTTCAATCAGAGACAATCATCTGCTTTTAATTCTTAGAAATTAATTATTATTTTAAATTCTCCATCTGTCTGTGCTCTTTTAAAAATTCTTCTATTTCCTTATTATCTCTTTCTGTATTCTGTTATAGTAGTATCTCAATTTGATCTTCGAGCTCGCTAATTTATCTATCCTGTAGTTCTACGGTCTACTTTACTATGCATTTCAGCTACTATATTTTTTGTTCTTGAAATAATTCTTGGATCTTTGTAATGAATTCTTATTTCTGTCTTATTGTATTTTGCTCAAACTATTTGAGTATATTTACTATGCTTGTTTTAAAGTCTTAGTTTTTCTTTCCTAAAAATTCTACTTCATTTAGTAATAAAAATAATAATTTACAAGTTTATTTTGACCTGTATTTTCATGTTCTCTTGATACTATCAGCCATTATACCAATAATGGACTCTAGTGACAGGTTGAATGCTGGGCTTCAAAGTCGTCATAAAGAAGAATGTTACAGATATGTAATATGCATATATGCATGTATGTATATAATGGCAAAAATAAAAGAAACTGGTAAATATCGCTACTTTTTTTTCTGTAAAGATTTTAATGCAGTCAACCTCAATTTTTCTTAGATTTTAATTAGGTATAATTACTTGGTAGAATATAAAATTATCCAGCCATCAATTTTCTTTCATTGAAACATTAAACATTACTATGATTATATATTTTAGAGAAAGTCAAATACTTAATTTTTTCAAAGTTCTTAATTATTTATCTTTATAAACCTTGAAGTTATTTTAATTTACATAAGTGATACTATGGTTGTTATGGTATCTTTGGATTTAGTATGAAGTACTATACTTCTCAGAATATTTGAAGTGCAAAATAACTAAGGTATATTAATTACATGCTATAAAATTTAACCAGTAAGAAAGAACTACTCTGGCAACAAAAAAGCTAACCCAAACATAACCAGGCATGAATCCATTCTATTTTTCCATCTTCCCTACTGGATTGTGAGGTCAAATTAGCATAGAACAGATGAGGAGAGTACGTAACCTGAGGGAGAGGAAGACTGCAATGTGATGGGGAAAGAATCTCAGTACCTACCTCTTTCATTGTCTTCAATTTGCATAGATATTCGGGTAAGTAGAAAGAGGTGGTGTCTTTCAGGGGGATTTCTGATGTCTTTCCCCACATGTAGTGGTGTACTGGCACCAGCCTGATCAATTCATGAGAACTAATATTTAAATTTTTAGAAGTTTTGTGAGCCCGTTGTTAAACACCACAAAAATGATTTTAAATGCCAGCTATTATTAAAAATTGACATATAGAAATTTACAATTACAAAAATATCCTAAAATTTTCAAAACTAATTATTCCTAATTATTTTACTCCATTTTACAATTCTCTATAGCCTTGAGGTGATTTTCACCTGTTGTCTAAATGATGGAACTACTGTACGATGGTGTACTGTTGTGCAAATCTTCCCAGTTCCCCATTTCCTGGCATCATGCTGGTGTTTGAATTAGGTCATGGTGTCAGGTTCAGACCTCAGAAAGCAGCAAACACTACAAAGCTTGACCTGATTTGTTGTTTTGTTGATTACCTAAATTTGACCTCGTGACAGGATAAGTGCTAACAATGCGGACTTTAGGTAAAAGTGTGTAGAGTGTGTAGCCATTATATTGTAATTAGCACACAGGAAAAATTGAGGAAGTAGTCTTCCAGCATTCAGAAACTATTATCCATTTTGGCAAATTACTTACATCAAAGATAAGCAAGGGAAGTTTCTACAAATGTTGTAGTTGCTGTAATTTCATCTTAGTCATCAATTTAAATGAAAATGTCAACCAATGTTGGATCAGAACTACACTCATGCATCAACCACGACCATATTTTGAGGCTGAATATCAGGATTCAGCAAAATGCAACTAAAGCATTCTGTAAGAATCTACTGGGTATATGGAATTTATAATAGAGTATTATTTTTTATTTATTTAAAAATCTATACTATACAATTTTTCTATCAGTAAAAATATAGTCAACTTATGTATCTATACATATGCACACTTTTTTTTTTTTTTTTTTGAGAACTGGTCATTAAAAGCCTATAAGCTCACCACTGCCCCCATAGAGTGTCTCAGATAACTCCAGAAGACTCAATTTCTCCACCCCATGGTTCTTTTTTTACCTTCTTTTATTTAACTAAAACATCATAGGCATTTTAAGTATAGGGGAGTACAGAGGAAGCAATGTAGAGAATTTGTTATTTCAGTTGATCTCTTTACTTGACTGAAAAGGGAATCTGCCCACCAATCCTTTCCCCTGGGGCTATGTAAGGACTAGCATTTCAGAAATCAGTTGATGTAAAGATGCAAACCGCCTTTACAGATATGAGCTTCTGATTCGACAGGCCTCAAGGGAGCAGTGAAGGCTCTGGATTTATGACCACTATTTTTATAGATGTAAGGGAAGGGAAAATTGAATTGACAGGATTAGTGGCTTTATTTTTTATCTTGGCCATAACTAACAGCTCCTGATATTTTAAACATATCCACAAATGAATACTGTATTATAAATAAACTTGCAGGAAACCATTCAAACAAAGATTTTTAACATAAGAGGAGTGTGTGGTAAGTCTGGCAAATTCAGGTAGAGTTTTTCCATCTTGGGAGTTTTGTTTGTTTGTTTGTTGGTTGGTTGGTTTTTGACCCTGAGAATGCTGATTGAAAATAGCAAGCAATTTGGGATAGTGGGTTGGTTGAAGTCATGGTTTTGTATTTAGTAACTAGCCCACATATTCCTATTTAAAAACAAGATTACAAAATTAGAGATTTTACTCCATCTGTTTAAAACTGGCATAGTCAAGTTTTTTTTTAATATTATACAATGTTTCTTGCTAAAATATGATGAAACCTTTTTACCTAAGGAATTAGAAATACAAGGTCTTTCCAGAAAGTATGCAGCCATGTAATATGAAAAACAGAGACATTTATTGAATAAGCTACAAGATACAAGAAACATTGTACATAGAAAAATAACACCTCAGTCCCCTTCAAAGTAGGCACCTTGGGACTTCATAAAGTTCTCCCAATCATCAGCTGCTCTGTCATATTTTCCTGAATCTAATGATCTGAAATCTCTTCCCTTTTAAAGGTAATTTTAGTTTTGGGGAAAGTCAGAAGTCCCAGGGCACTAAATCTGGACTATCAGGGGGCTGAGTCACCCGAGTGATTCAATGTTTTGCCAAAAAATCTTCATGAGATGTGATGCATGAGCAGGCGTGTTCTGTGATGAGCCAATCACCATTTGCCCCTGGCTGTGGCCTTCTGAATCATCCCAATAGTTTCTGAGGAGGACTGTTCAAACTTAATGCAAAATTTGATGCAGATTTGTTGTTCTACTTGCTCAGTCATTTTGAATGCCATGGCCACACAGTACACATGCTCACTCACTGGCATCTACTGCCCCCACTGACTAGTACAGTGATGTCAATATTGATCATGCATATACACTCCAGTCCACTGTCCTTGGCCACCAGGTTACATAGATGTCATGCAAATGTTCTTGTTATATTAACAATGGCTGGACTTTTTCCGGACAGACCTTGTATTTTGTGGACATCAAAAAAGAATGCAAGTCAGTTCACTTCAGAACGAATTCTCTAATAAATACATTTTGTTACTGAGCAGTTTGACACTTCAGACTTTTAGAATGTAGGTGTGGATTTATAATACCTCCTTCATTAAGAACAAACAAAAAATTCTGCAGTTTGCACATTTAACATGCAGCTACTCAAACTCTGTTACTTGACCATGTCTCATTTTCACGAAAAGGATGAAGTAAAGATAGATATTAACTTGATAAGATATTTTACAATAAGGTTTTTTAAAATAGTAAACTGAACAAATGAATTGCTAGGACTGGAAGGAATTGTAGTGATTAGTCCTGCATTCACATCAACACAACAGAAGCTGAAGTTCAGATAGGTATCTTGTCCGAGTACATTACCAGTTTGGAATAAGCACTTCTGTCTCCTGACGTCCTTTTGTTCAGAGAGAGATATTATCACTGAATTGGCAGAGAGGTGGGGATTATAGACTAAATTCTTTTTTTCTTTATATTTTGAATATTTATATTTATTTTTAATGTTTGGAGAAGGGATTGTTCAGATTGAGTTACCAGCATTTAGCCTTATTATATATATAATAAAATTTAAAAGAATTAGGTTATAATATGTTTTACATGAAACTGTATTAGATTTAATTAAATGTGTCTTTGATGATTTAGAAACCACTTAAGTAATTCACTAAGACATTATACATGCAATATTCAAAATTTTAAATTTGTCATATATAAAATTTGTAGAAAATTTAATTAAACTTTAGCAGGTGAATGGCATTCCCTAGAAATCTTATATAAGAGAAAAGCACAAAGGTAAAATTTAAGCAGAACAGAAAGGAATAAACTAACTATGAAATTCACACTTAATCCTGGCTCCCATTCTATTCTTTAAAAGTGACTGCATTTTCTTAGATATCTTTCTAGATAATTTTTAAAATAAAGACTCCGTGTTTAGAGAAGTTTTTGGTTCACAGCAAAAAATGAGGGGACAGTATAGATTTCTCATATAACTGCTTATGCCTAGCCTCTCATTATCAATATGTCCCACCACAGTGGTACACTTATTATAATTGTAGAACCTACATCAACACATCATAATCACCCAAAATACAGAGTTTATATTAGGATTCACTCTTGGTGTTGTACATTCTGAGTTTGGACTTTGGGGGTAAAAAAAGATTTTTCTGTCATCTTCTAAGGGTTTCTAGCTGGGCTAGTAATCACATTAACAGGAGAAAATATGCAAAGCTTATTATATGAGTGTACTTTCAGGATGTCATAAGAATGAGGGCTAAAATGCATTGGACAGTTGAGGCTTAATATGCCATTATGGACAAGCGAGTACAAGGGACAGGGTTCTGGGATTTCCAAAGTGGGGGAAGACGTGTTTCACAGGCAGCTGAGAAAAGGAGCAGGATACATATGGTAAACAAATTCCTGCTTGGCAATACCAAAACAGTGGGACACAGGGGAATCTAACTAACAGGACCTGACTTGAAATATTCATATATAATACTAAAGTTAATATGTGATTTAATATGTGATGAATATGAGATTTCATTCCTGGAGTAGGCCTTGCTTTTTTTAATTTTTCTTTATTATTACTTTATTACAGTAGTCCCAATTATTCCTCCTTTGCCCTCCTTCACCCAGCCCACCTCCAGCTCCCACAGTCAATCCCTATACCATGCCCATGTCCATAGGTCATTCACGCATGTTCTTTGACTGATCCCTTTCCCTTCTTTCCACCATTATCCCCCATACCCATTCTCTCTGGCAGCTGTCCATCTATGTCTGTAGTTCTATTTTACTTGTTAGTTGATTTTGTTCATTAGATTCCTCTTATAAGTGAGATCATATGGTATTTGTTTTTTTGCCGACTGGCTTATTTCACTAGCATAATAGTCCCCAGTTCCATCCATGCTGCTGAGAAAAGTAGGAGTTCTTTCTTTCTGCTGTGTAGTATTCCATTGTGTAGATGTAGCACAGTTCTTTGATCCACTCATTTACTGATGGGCACTGAGGCTGTTACTAGCACTTGGCTACTGTAAATTGTGCTGCTATGAATATAGGAGAACATAAGTTCTTTTGAATTGGTGTCTTGGAATTCTTACGGTATGTTCCCAGCAGTAGAGTCACTGGATCAAAAAGCAGTCCCACTTGTAATTTTTTGAGAAAATCCCATACTGTTTTTCACAGTGGCTGCACCAGTCTGCATTCCCACCAACAGTGTACTAGGGTTCCCTTTTTCCCACATCCTTGCCAGCATTTGTTGTTTGTTAATTTATTAATGATGGCCATTCTGACTGGTGTGAGGTGATATCTCATTGTGGTTTTAATTTGCATCTCTCTGATGGCTAGTGATGTTGAGCATCCTTTCATATGAAACATTCATAAGGTCTGCTTTGTTCATATCATTTTTCCCACTGTGGCACCTGACTTCTGGCTCTTTTCAAGACCAAGCCTATTCTCAATAGATAAAAAATCCATTATTGAGTATACTGAAGTTAAAATTTTCACAAGCTCTGAAAGTAATGACAAAGAGTTGTAGGAATGTGAATAATGGTAGAGTCATTGCAGTCAGCACACTGAAAGCACTACTTACAATTGTACACCCTGGTGTGTTTCATTTAACAAGTCACAGTGCTTCTTAGGCACACAGCAGATTAAGTTAAATGTGGCATGGGGGTCTTAAAGTCAAAAATCAGTGTCTAGAGTGTCTAGTGCTTCTTTTAGATGTCAGCTAAGGAATTTTATTCTTTAGGGATCATTTTTATAATGTGGTTATTTTCAGGGACTGCTGAATTTATTTTCCATAAGCAGCAAGTATCTCATTCATTTGTTCATTCTGGTGAAGGGAATAGAGCTGTGAACAAAACAGGAACTTACCTTCTTGTGATGGAAACTGGCAATCAATACCTGAACGCCTAATACAAGACAAGGGGGTGAGAAGGGCTGTGAGGGACAGTTAAGCAGCGTAAAGATGTGTCAGGTGACACTATTTCTCTCAGTGCCATCCGAAAAGCCTCTTTGAGAGGCTGACAAATGATCACATATCTGACTGCATATAGGTGGAATGTTTTCCTGCCCGAGAGAGTAAGTACAAAGACCCTAAGGACTTTGAGGAATAACAAGGTACAATTGCGGCTGAAGAGGAATGAGCAAGAACTGCTGGTGAGAGAGGTGCACCCTTCCTCAGAGCGGTGCATAGGAAAAGAATATCCTGGGGCTGAGTACTGGCTTCAGCATTGTCATCTGTGTGCAATTTACTTAACCTCTTCATGTCTTAGATCCCCAACTGCCAAATGGGAATGACAGTAGAACCACTTCATAGCTTTTGTGGCAATTAAAGAAGAAAACCCATGTAGAGCACTTGACAGAGTGTTGTCAGTGATAAGGTATTAAATGAAGGAAGAGAGAGTGAAGACATGAAGTTGTGTCTTTCCAAAAAAGAAATAGTTAAATATCTGTTCACATATTAATAGGGAAAACCTTTAAAAATAGTGAACCTTCTAGCTCTAACTAATGATGAGGAGTTTCCATGCAGTTATTTCCCTCAACACCTTATAACAGCTGCTTTATTTTATTTTAGATTCAGCTCCTTTAATGCAGAACTCCCACTTTTCAAAATCTTTATAAAAACACAACTTGAGTAACATTTTCATTCCTTTTTCATAGTCATGAAAATATTACATTTGTTAAGAGAATGTTTTAAAAGCATATTCATGTAAATGTAAGAAAATAATCTATATGATGGCTATAATCAGAGAGTATTCTTTCCACATGATTAGTAAATTATGTAAATATTAGTAAATTGGACCATTTCCCATGATTCAATGTTATAGTACATTTTTTATTACATTTTATGACTTTATTTTTACATTAACTTTCTAGTCCATAACAATTTTATTTTGCTCAATGGAACAATGGGGACCTAACTGTAACCTTTCTCTCAAAGGCTAAATGTATACCATTACTAAATTGGAATGCAATCTCTCTCAAATACTAAATGTAGAAAAATTGCTTGTGTATGTTTTTGTACTTTCATTGTCTTCCCTTTCACCATCTTCTCCTGAACCAATATGACATTATCTTAATAATTTTACATTAGCATTAAATATATATACTATATATAAATAGTATAAACATTAAATATATTATATGGAATTATATTATTCATCACTGCTCCTTAATAAAATTTTCTTGTCTACTCTTATTCTATTACAATTTCATATGAAGTTCATATTATTTTATGAAGCTAATAAAAATACTGGAATTTTTATTGGAATTGTGTTAAATTTATAGGTGAATTTGGGAGATCTGACATTTTTACATTATAATTCTTCTTACCTGGAAATATTCATGTCTCTTTCTGCCTGTATGTTTGTGTGTGTGTGTGTGTGTGTGTGTGTTTACCAAAACTCAAATTTAAAGGGAATTCTTTATTTCTCACCTTTTTTCTTTCATTTTGGCATTATTAGCTGTTAAGGAAATAGAAATTTAAACCACAGTGAGTTGTCACCATATCGGTAGCAAAAAGACTAATTTAAAAAAAATTAACACTAAGATGTTGGCAAGAGTGCTGAGAAACTGAATCACTCTTGCATTACTGGTTTGAATGTAAAATGGTATAACCACTCTGAAAATCAGTTTGCTAGTTTCTTTAAAAAACTAAACATGAAACTATTGTAAGATCTGGTCATTGCATTCTTGGGCATTTTTCTAAAACACCCATGTGATCTTGCATGGAATTATAAAACCATTACCAATTTTGTATTTCAAATTGGTCTATGTTAACACTTTATATATACTACTTTTACATAAAAATAATATTAGTTGTGTCAGAAAATATTCTATACCTAAGACCACGTAAAAAGCTATTGTCAATTCTTTGGTGAGAATTTAGACAGTGTTCAGTCTAAAAAGGTAAATGTGTAGACCTTGTTCAATGTTATTTCTAGACTTTAATTTCTTATACAATGCACTGCAAAAAGCATTTACCTAAAACAACATTTGAGATACATTTTATAATATATCACTTTGAAGCATAGAGGATACAATAAATGGATTATAACATTTATATTTCTGTATTCTAAGCAGAATTTGTTTGAAAGGCAAAAAAGCTTAGATAAGTTCTGATTTCACAATATTTAAGATTAAGACTCATTTCTTAGTCTTTTAACACATTCACATTTACTGCTTAGGGGAATTATTAAATTAGATTGTTATTTCTTATAGTATAGGTAAATAAGTCTATACATTTTGCTTTGAAAAAGTACTTATAAATTTGTTAAATGCAAACATAGATCTTTTTAAGGAATAAATCTTAGATATCTTAAATTGCTTCTTTGTACTTCTAGTTAGCCTGCTTGTCTCTTGTATCTTATTAATTCCTGTGTTTATTTCCATTCTGATTTCAGTTAAAAAACCTAAGTTTTGATTTTAGCTGTGCCAATTATAAACCACATGGCTCCAGGAAATTCAGAAATTTAGGTTCTGAAAGAATTCTTCTGAAAAATGCTTACTAATTTGAGTTTTCTTTACAAATTCTACTCAGAACCTGGCTAAATTTTATCCTTCCTAAACAGATAAAAATATCTACTCTACTATATCAGTTATGTATTTCCCCAGTAATGTCACTTAATAAAGAGCCACGATATTTAAGTTGTGTAGAATTATAAACATTTATCTAGCTCACAAATAAGCAAGGGCCAGCTGACCTTGGCTGAGTTTACTCATGTACTTGAGATAAGCTATGCATCGACAAGGTGATTCTGCTGATCTTGGCAGGGCATCTTCACAGATCTCTGGCTGCTTGGCTGTTGACTGATCTAGGTAGCCTTGTATGGGGCTATGGAGGTCTCTGCTGTGCTCTGTGTGTGCATATGTGTTTGGGGGCAGTTTTAGGTTCACAGCAAAATTAAGAGGAAGGTAGAGAGTTTTTCATATAACCCCTCGCTCCATGTCGAGCCTCCTTCATTATCAACATCACTTACCCAGAACAGCAAACATTTACCAAGGATAAACCTACATTGACACATCATAATCACCCAAAGACCATAGTTTTCCTAACGGTTCACACTTAGTGTTGTACATTATGAATTTGGACAAATGTAGAATGACATATGTCCATTATTATGTTGTCATACAGTGTATCTTAACTGCCCTAAAAATCTTCTGTACTCTGCGTATTCATCCCCTCATCCCACACACATCCTCACCCCTGGCAATCACTGGTACTTTTATTGTCTCCATAGTTTTATTTTTCCTAAAATCTCATATGATTGGAATCACACAATATGCAGCCTCTTAGATTATCTTGAAAGTAATATGCACTTAAGATTTCTCCATGTCTGTTTATGACTTTATAGTTCATTTCTCCTTAGTGCTGAATAATATTTCATTACCTGGATGTACCACAATCAATCTATTCCCTACTGAAGGGCATCTTGGTTGCTTCCAAATTTTTCCAATTTAATAAACCTATTATTAATATCTGTGTTCAAGTTTTTTGAACATATGTTTTCAGTTCATTTGTGTAAACACTAAGAAGCATGTTTGCTAGATCACATGCTAAGATTATGTTTTATTGTTGTTTCATTTTTTTCTTTTGCAAAAAAATGTCAATTGTCTTTCAAGGTGAATGCCATTTTGCATTAACACCATCAATGAATGAGCATTTTTGTTGTTCCATATTTTACCAGCATTTGCTGTTGTCAATATTCCAGATTTAGGCCATTGTAATAGATGTAGCCTATTCTCATTGTTGAGTTAGTAATATCTCATTGTTGAGTTAATTTGCATATCCTTGATGACTTATGATGTGGAGCATCTTTTCATATACTTATTTGCCATTTGTTTGTCTTTGGTGAGTTGTCTGTTAAAGCATTTGACCCATTATTTAATCAGGTTATTTGTTTTCAAGAGTTCTTTCTATATTTTGGATAAGAGTCCTTTTTCAGATGTTTATTGCAAATATTTTATCTCACTCTGTGGCTTGTCTTTTTATATTCTTGACATTGCTTTCCACAGAGCATACATTTTGCATTTTAACAAAGTGTGCCTTATCAATTATTTCTTTCATGGACATTACTTGTACCTAAAAAGTCATTGTCATACCCAAGGTCATCTATATTTTCTCTTATGTTATTTTCTAAAAATGATATAGTTTTGCATTTTACATTTAGGTCTGTGATTTATTTTGTATTAATTTTTGATAATAATGTAAAGTCTGTGTCTAGATTCATTTTTTTGCATGTGGTTTTCTTGTTGTTCCATTACTATTTGTTCGGAAGACTATCATTGTTCCATTGTATTGTCTTTGTTCTTTCGTCAGATATTGGTTGACTATATTTGTAGGTTTTTTCCTGGGCTCACTGTTCCCTTCCATTGCTCTATTTGTCTATTCTTTGCCAATACTATACTGTCTTGATTATGGTAGTTTTATGGTAAGTCTTGATTTCAAGTAATGTTAGTCATCGAATTTTTTTCTTCTCTTTCAAAATTATGTTTGTTATTCTGGGTCTTTTGCTTCTCTGTATAAATTTTAGAATCAGCTTGTCAATGTCCACAAAATAACTTGCTGATTTTGATTGGGCTTGCATTTAATCTATAGATCAAGTTCGAAACGACTGACATCTTGATAATATCGTCTTTCTATCCATGAATGTGGCATACATTTCCATTCATTTAGTTCTTCTTTTATTTTATTTATCACCTCTATGTGTTTTTTATTCTTTAGCAGGCTATCTCCAGTATGTTCTCATGGTAACACTGAGGGATAAGCACTAAGTGGAAACATTCAACCATTTTTCAAGATTCAGCTTGTGCCGCAATTGATAATGTACCTTTGACTAGAGCAAATACCATGGATTAACTCAGAATAAGGTGCAGTGGAATATACTCCAAACTCTAGCTGTAAGGAACTGCAAAGTTATGGCAATAGGCATGGATACAGGAAGAGAAGAACTGGTACCAAATATGATCAATCTGCCACACTGATGAAGATGACTTAAATAGTTGTTATGAAGATGAAATAATATACTCAAAAATGCTTAGTAAATTAGAATGTATTTTACATACTCTCATTCTCATTATTACTATGACATTTATAGTAAAGCTGTCATGACAGATATAACTTTAGAACAGAGATGAGCAAATTTTGCCCCATGGCCAACAGTTGTCCTATTGCTTCTTTTATTACAGGCCTTGAACTAAAAATGGATTTACATTTTTAAATGATTGAAATTAAACATTTTAAGGACAATATTTTGTATCATGTCACAATGATATAAAATTCTAATTTCAGTGTCAATGGAGAAAGCTCTGTTGGACACAGCCATGCTCACGAGTTTTCGAGTTGTTGCTTTTACACTACCGTGGCAGAGTTAAGTAGTTGCAACAGGAACCGTGTGGGCCACAGTAGCCAAAACACTTACTGCCTGGCCCTTTGCAGAAAATGCTTGCTGAACCCCTATTGTAGAATATTTATATGGCTTCTAAACAGATATTTCTAAAGAAATATAGCCTGATTATTTTGGTTACTCTTCTAAGATCCTTCAGGGAATATTTGGAAGTGCCAGTAGTAATATTATATGGGTTTTGACTAGCAGTACTTACTGATAATGTACTTGGTTTGTCAGCTTAACTTTATTTTATATTCTTCTCTAACTACTCACTGCTCTTTTGCTTTATTTCGTCTTTCAAGTTCACCCTAGCTGGCTGTCCCTCTGCAGTGTCCTTGCAGCTCAGTTTAGACAATTAACTGAGATGAGTCTCAGTGACTAGTTGTTTCCTGAACATTTTTACAATAGTGCTATGTTTTACAATAGTGATTAATTTTTACAATAGTGCTGTGTCATATAATAGACATGGTTCATTAGATGTTTCATTCATATTTATATTTTCTACTTTGCTGTTAGTTAAGAAATTACACATGTAATGTTTTGTTAAATCATTAAACCTCAGAATTGAAACCCTACATTCAAGCACAACATTATGCTTGTACATTCTATTATTACAAAACCAGCCAGTGGTGTTCTAGAACAGCTGTGGGATTCAATTGCCCACTGCCAGGAAGTGTGACTCCCAAGGCAAGAATTTGGTGAAAAAGAAAAGGAGTTGTTTATTTAAAGGTTATACAGGTTTCAAATAATGGCAGATTTCTGCCATTTAGTCCCATTCCCTTTAAAACACCCTAAAACAAATAGCCTTGCCTCTCTCCCTGCCAAGCCAGAACAGTTTCAGAATATGCCACTCAGAAGCATCATCTTTCCAAAACACAGAAGTCTGTGGCTCAGCATTCCTGGTCATAGGTTAGCTCCAAGCATCTCTTCTGTGTCTGTGTGCTTGGCCAGGGAGGTCCCCCGCAGTGCCATCAACTCTGTCACCCACTTCTGTGCAGGAAGGACACTGGAGATGTTTCCAGTGGACCTCCAGACCTCCAGACCTCTAAACTGACTGAAAGGCAGACCTACAGGCAGACCTCACGTTTCTTGGCATGCTCCAATTTTAAAGGCTTGACTCAGAACTTCCCATGTGGCCGAATATCCGGCTCTTCCCATGGTGCATTAGTGTCTACCATTTTTGTCAGCTCCCCAGTGTCTTTGACCCTCTTTTGGCTGCCATCTTTAATTAGGGCAAGGGTGCCCAGTCACTCACTGTCATACAGGGTGGACCTGTGGCCCCCACAGTTCATACAGGTGCTGTGTGAGCTTCCCTGTGGCTATGTCAGGAGTCACACTTCCCCTCACTCTGCCAGCTGACATTCTTACATTCAAGTACACCATTTGCCCCAGGCAACAGCCTTCTTCCCCAGTTTTTCCCTTCAGGCAGGCGTGGGCTGTTAATCTGTTTTTGTTATGCAATATTACTCAGAGCTTCACTTTCCACTCTGGGCATTCCTTCTCACTTCCTGTCTTTTTTGCAAGATTGAGGGATTCCCCTATTTTCAGGGGACCCATGCTCTGTACCCCATTAAACTATCTTCAATTTTTAACAGTTTTCACTTATCTACATATTTGATTTTATAAGTAGTTACTAAACTAAAATTAGTAATTTTATGTAATTTTGCTTTTATCCTCACACTGGAATTCACCTCTATCTCTTACTTTGGAAATCTCTTATTCTCAGTGCTTAGAAGGTTTTAGGTGTTCAGTGCATTTTGGGATCAAATATCAATTTTGTTCAGAAATACCAACCACAAAACATGTCCTCTACCTATTATTAGAGATTTTTCTGGCTTAGTAGTTTTCTTAGCACTTTACCTTCCCACTTTCTCTCAAATGGTGAAACAAGAAATTCCCATTATATTCCCCCTCTTGATGGTAAATGGCTTACGTTTGGCTGCTTTCTCCAACCATAAGAAACTGTCATTCCATCATCTTGAATCAGGCGTTTGAGCTCTATGTACATCTCTCCTTCCACATATTAAAAAAGAGAGATTACACCCAGCAACAACAGCATTCCTGGCATTTCACAATCAACTGCAAATGATTGTCTTTCTCCTTTATTTTGTATAAAGTAAGAAATATGTTCCTTCTGCCTAGAGGAGTTCAGTGAACTGCTCTGATAAGGGATTTTTGAAATGTAAAAGCTGGTTAACCTCTAATATTTTTTCAATGATCACTTATATCTTCCATATTGAAAACTGATAGCAAACAGGTTGGTAGAAGAATGGTATTAAAGCATTTGTATACCATAAAATACCAAATTTTAAGAACATTTTGAGAAAGCTTTGTTCATTTAATCCTACATCCTTTGTTTGACAATCACTCTGATAGTTGTCTATTTCATTATTTTCAACCATTCTGAGTGCAGATGAGGAATTTTATCTCAACCACTCTTCCCTTATGCAGCAAAATGTTCCTTGTCATGAAAGTTGAGGAGAGAGAGAAGTGGAGGGGGTGCAGAGAAGGGCTTACAGAGTCCTTCGCCAGTGCTGTGGACCAGCTCTGCTGGGTAAGGCAGAGCTGGGAGTTGGAGGCTGACAAAGAAGTAAGACGTGAGGGAGGCATTCTCACAAAGAACATGTGCGCTCAGACCTGCAGAGGACAAAAGAGTATGCGGCACAGAAGCACTTTTCTGTGATTCTTAAAATCTTTTATTCGGGTGACATCAACATTTGTTCATTTGTTTTTTAATTTAAAAATACCGAGAGTTTACTGGCCAAAAAAATGATGGAAAAAATCTTAATAGTGCTAAATAAAATGTCTGCTACAGGAGGGCAAAGCACACTTTGATCAAAGAACTCTGGTTCTTTGTGAAGGTTTGAGGAGAAAATGCAACATTCTGAATGCGTAACAATGAAAAAGGGACAAAGACAGATGGGAAGAGAGGGTGAGAAAATTGTTCTCCTTTTGTCTTCTCCCAGCTCTTTACCCTTTCATATTTATCGCCTTCAGCTTGTGCTTGTATGTTTGTTTTGGTCTCTTTTTCCTTCTCCTTTTGAAGGTAATAGCTATTGTAAACCTGCCTCACTGCAGGCTGGGGGCTTCTGCTGTGAGCTACTTATTTTATGGAAACAGAAACACATTTATTGTGTAGAGCATCCAGAACTGGCTCTGGCTGTCTGGTCTGACTTCTAAGTTGAAAGCATATTTGACCCTTTCCGATTTTTGAGTAAGTTAACTGCTGAAGAGAAAGCTGGGTATTGGTCATTGGGAAAAGGACCTGTGAGGTTACTCGAGCACACAATAGTGCCAAACTCATTCTTCTAATGAAAAGAATATGCACTAAATTCCCTTTGAAATTTGTTACTGAAAACACAGAATTTAGATGGACACAGGCTCTATTTTGAGAATTTTACTGAACAACACACATTGCAAAAGCCTCTTATGCACATAACCTGATCTCTCAAAGGGTCAGAAATTTCTCCCACTTACACTGTACTGAGGTGCTGCTGCTTAGAGACTGTTTTCATAGCAGCTTCCTGGTAAAGGCAGAGAGTAATGGATTAATGGTGGCTACAGCAGCCTCACTGAAAGAGTTCTAAAAACACAGTACCTTTCACAATATCTGCTGAAATAGAAGGCCTAGAGATGACATCTGGAATATTGCTTTAGAAATATATTCCTCCCGGGGGGCATGCACTGATTGAAATAGGCACAGAAATAGCATGCTATCTGCATTGTCCCTTACAAACTCCTGGCCCTTGCTGCTTGGTTTTCACATATCATTTCAAAGCCTTTATTGTTATTTTTAGATAAGGATTGTTCAGCCTTTTGGAAGTGTATTCTAAAAAAGTACAGCGGTTATTTTTAACACCTTAAGGTAAGTTTTTGATGTGGTTGTTGAATTAAAGTGATACTGAAGAGAATCGTAACAGGAATCCAAAGCAAAATTACAGAATGGTCACAGGCAGGCCATACTGGGACCACAGATGTTGGACCCATAATACTATTTTAGAAGAATTCTAGCCAACTTTGAAAATCTTTCTATGGCATCTTAAGAATTTCAGATTTCTAGTTTCTCCTGAAGTCTTGAAGATCTGGCTACACTAGAGCAATGTTGTCAATGACACAATTGGCTAGAGCCAAGTAACAGCAGCTCCTGAAGGGCAGCTCTGGCCAAAGTTTGCCGGAGTCTTCTGACAACACGTCACGTCCCCATACAGTGGGTATGCTATGGTCCTGTTGTCCTCCCACTGAACACGTGGACATCACCTGCCTTGAAGGCTTTGAGTGTACGTCTTTATTCCAGCAAAATGCTAACATTGGAATGTGTCTTCTCAAATATTACTGGATAGTAGTGACAACGTGTTTGTATTTGCTGCGTGTGTATGTAAAAACACTGTTCCAAATTAATATGGTAGTTTCCAGACTCAATTTAGTATTTCATGTATAAAAGGAATTTATTGGGCTAATTCTGAGCAATAGGTTTGCCTAGCTCCTTTTGCGTTTTGAAGGTAATTTTGCATGTCAGACTTATTTTATGTGACTGCGAAGCAAAACTCTTAACATTTGATCATCCTTGTTCTACAATAGCAAATCCCTGTCGCTCTTGGAAACTAGTGTATTGCTATTCAGTGCTTTTCTCATTATCTTGTGTGATTAGCATGCATGTGCAGAAGAGTGAGTTCCCTTCAAAATCCATTCTCAAATAATCCAGTTTGATCCCTTCCACATACAGTTGAATTACCAAGCTGTGTGCCTCTATAATTTCAGTAGCAGTGCACATTTTGGGTATCTGGCATGTATTCGCCAGTCTATGAGGGTACAGATTTTAAGTTCAACAAACAGTCAGAAGGGAAACTGACTAAGGGTTGGGACAGACAGTGCTGACAAAGGGCTAAAACATTAACAGAGGGAATGATGACTAATAAGCCAGGCAAAGGTATTCTAAATGTATACAATGAGAAAAATGATTCAGAGCTAGGGAGCTTGAGATGTTGAGAGAAGCCTGAACAGATTGGTTAGCTGGAGTAAAGGTTTGCAAGAGAAGGTGGGGCAGAATGTGGCACGCCTTGAATTTCAAGTTTAGAAGCCCCACTACTATCAGTGATTCTTACCTTGCTTCTTTCATTTTATGATTCTTCAAAAAATAGCAACAACATCATAAGATTATTTACTGTGTGTCTACAATGTACTTCTATACTATGTGTTGAAACGACTGTTAGGTGATTCTAAAGATACGAGGGGAGTACCCCCAAATGGAATTTATTTATTAAAAAATATATATGTATTCTTGCATGTTTAAATGTCAGTCACCTTCAAAGTACTCTCTACTTGATGTAGTGTATTTATCGAGACCTTTTTTCCACTGCTCAAAACAGTTTTTGAACTTGTCATTTTTGATGCATTTTAGTACTTCTGCTGTTTTTTTGTTTCACCTCTTCCACATCAGCAAAATATTACCCTTTGAAGACTTTTAGCATCTGGGGAAACAAAAAATTTGCTTGGGGCAAGATGGAGTGAATAAGGAGGGTGAGCCATGGGGGTCATGCAGTTTTTAGTAAAACACTGCTGAGCTCTCAGTGAGGTGTAAGCTGGTGCATTATCAGGGAATGGGCAAATACGTTGAAAGAGTCTTCCAAAAAATTTCAGTGAAGCTGAACACGGCCTCTCACAACACCAGCTGGTACACTGATACAGATGGGTTCCTAGAACACTCACCTAGTGGGGCAGCCTGTACTACAAAGGGCCTGCCCTTCAGAAAATAATTCTATTTTGGGGGGTGTATCTCTTGTATACTATTTTTTTTTGTACTTCATAGCTGTTCCATCTGGCATTCTGTCACTCTGATGTACCTTGTCCCTACCTGGATGACACCCAAAATATTCTTTGTCTGCTCATTCTCCAAGATGATAGGAAGTGAACAGAAGGTGGCTGAGAGAGTACACTATAGGTTCATATTATATACTTGCAATCAAATTCTCACTACTCTTAAAACCATTCTACTTTTGTCTGTCTTTACACTTTATTGAAAAGCTATTCCAGTCTTTTCTCTCCCCCATCAGCAGCCCCCAGACTTTTTCCCTACACTGTTCATTCTCAGTACACCACCTTGGAGAAAATGAGCTTCCTTACCACTTCTAAATGTCCCTCTAACATTTACAAGGTCCTCTTTATTATCACCTCTCTCTCTCCCCTCCTTTGATCCTGTGTTAAAGGGAGAAGTGGTCCCCTAGAGAGGAAGCTAATTGCTCTATTTATGCCACTAAGCCAGTGCCCTTCAATTCTTTCAAGACTTTTATCCTCAATGGTTTCATTTTTCTTTGTTATTTTTTCTTTCTTAAGTCTCGACCTCATATTCCATGGCGTACAAACACCTTCAACCTACCTTAGTTTTAGAAAACTAAGACTCACTCTGGACACTGTCTTTACCACAGCTATTATCCTAAGGCTTTAACTGTTTTGTCCTAAGGACCATCACCTTAAGCTAGTCAGTGCTTCATTTATTCATTCAGCAAATAACTCTTTTTTTTAAGATTTTATTTATTTAGAGAGAAGGGAAGGGATGGAGAAAGAGAGGGAGAGAAATATCAATGTGTGGTTGCCTCTCATGCATCCCATACTGGGGACTTTGCCTGCAACTCAGGCACATGCCCTGGCTGGGAATTGAACCAATGACTCTTTGATTCACAGACCCATACTTAATCCACTGAGCTACACCAACCAGGGCAGCAAATAACTCTTGAGTGCCTACTATACGCTAAGAAGTATTCCACACTCTAGTAAGCTAATAGTAAACAAAATAAAGGTCCTTGTCCCTATTGCTCTAGATGGTAGTAAGAAGACAAATAATATATAAGACTATATTATACTGTGTTTGAAAACTAATGAGCTAAGTAGAAAAATAAGGTAGGCAAGGGATATGGGTAGGAAGGTTGTACTTATATTTTATTTTTTAATTTTATTTTTCCATTAGAGTTTACATTCAATATTATTTTGTATTAGTTTCAGGTATACAGCATAGTGGTTAGACAATCATATACTTTACAAAGTGTTCCCCCAATATTTTCAGTACCGACCTGGTTATGACAATATTATTGACTATATTTCATATACTGTACTTTATATCCTCATGACTATTTTGGGGGGTTTAAGTTTAAAAAGGGCAATAAAGGAAATGTGTCACTGAGAAACAACATTAGAGGAAAGTTCAAGTGAAAGTGATATTTGGACAGAGAAGAAACCAAATGCAAAAGCCTGTGACTGAAGAATATTTGGTTATTCCAGAAACCACGAGGTGGTTAGTCTGGCCAGAGCACAGTGAGTAAGGGGGAGAGTCCTACAGTGATGTCTTATGTGTCACATGGGTCACTTACCGTCTTCTGTATCTCACTCTTTCCCCTGTTTGGGTGCTCATCACTTATTTCTTTATGTCAAAGCTATTTACCCACGTGCCATATCTTCTTAACAGCAGGGCTTAATCCTATTCATCACTGTACCGCTCACACACTCTACTTTTGTTGTTTAGATACAATAGATGAGCATAATCTGTATTTCTTTAATAAAATTACATGAAATACATTATGACTTTAAAAAGGAAGCATTTCTTTTTAAACATATTTAAAATTGTTTCAATTAAATATTCAGATGATGGTTGGGTGCCAGCAACATAGTTTATGGTGAAGACTGTATAGTTCATATCCTTCACTTTTAAACATAATGATATCTAAATTTGGCCATTATCAACTGATATCAAAGCCTTCTCCATAAAGATTAAAGATCCTAGTGCTTTTTACCTTTTTTTAATTTATGAATTATGTGCTTGGACTTTTAAATATAAAGAAGTATTAAGTGAGTTTCATAATGTAACCTTAAATTTATAACCAAGACAAAAAAAACACCTTAACAAAAAAGGAACTACTATAAAGGACACATGGACAAAACCAAGGGGAAGGGTGGAAGCAAGGGAGGGAGGGAGGTTTGGATGGGGTCGGGGGTGGGGAGAGGGGAGAAAATGCAGACAACTGTAATTGAAGAACAATAAAGTAATTAAAAAGAAAGAAAGAAAGAAAATGGAATCAATTAAATGTTTTATAGTTACATAGACTTGGATTCTCTTTCTTTGATTTCCAAATGCAAGGATAAAAAATGATGTTCTTTAAACATGAAATTCTCATGGGAAAACATGAAACCCTACAGATGCTGAGTGGGGAGGGGCAAAGGAGGAAAATCAGGACAACTGTAATAGCATAATCAATAAGATACAATTTAAAAAACAACAAAGTGATGAAAAGCAAGGACCTACAACCAAGATTATTCTACCCAGCAAAGCTATCATTTAGGATTAAGGATAGATAAAGAGTTTCCCAGAGAAGAAAAATATAAAGGAGTTCATCACCACCAAAACAGTGTTACATGGAAGGTTAAAGGGCCTTCTTCCAGGTAGGGGTTGGGCAGATGAGTGAAAAAGGTAAAGGAATTAAGAAGCACAAGTTGGGTTCTGGCTGGTGTGGCTTGGTGGATTGAGTGCAGGCCTGCGAAGCAAAGGGTCACCAGTTCAATTCTCAGTCAGGGAACATGCCTGGGTTTCGAGCCATGTTCCCAGTAGGGGGTGTGCAGGAGGCAACCACATATTGATGTTTCCTCCCCCTCTCTTTCTCTCCCCCTTCTTCTTTCTAAAGATAAATAAGTAAAATATTTTTAAAAAGGGAGTACAAATTTGTATGTACAGAATAGTCACGAAGCATAAGTACAGCATAGATAATATAGTCAATAATATTGTCATAACTATATGGTGTCAAATGGTACTAGATTTACCAGGGTGATCATTAAGTAAGTTATGCAATGTCTAATCCCTGGATTATACACCTGAAACTAATATAATGTTGTATGTCAATTGTGAAAAAAATGTATTAAAAATGTGTCCTTGGGCTTAATTGAATGGACATTCTAGTGTGCTGTGAGGTAACACCATGAAACTGAAGATGTTCTGTAGCTTTCAGATAGAAAACTTCTCTACTCCAACTATGCTCATTAAAAATATCGATAGCAAATGCTTTAAAAAATGAAGTATGGCCAGACCTACCTATAACTGTGGTTATTATATTTTTATGTGCAAGAGGCAATTTTAGCAGTGTTTGCTTATTGTACAGACAAGCATTAGTCCATGTACATCCCTCCTCAGGCAGTTACATTTCAGAGGTGGCTGATATGATTTACCTGAAGGTGGAGTCAATCAGAACAAATAGTTCCTCAAGAGTTCTGGAAGTTTCTAAAATAAAAATATGTTATGGAGATACCAGATAGCATATTTGTTGAAGGAGTATGAACACTCTTGATTATGTAAAATGGTAGGATGTTTAAGGATAAAAACTATATATGAATCATATCTAAGCTCCTGAAGCATATGATGTTGTCAGGTTACCTAATACCTGTGAACTTCAGTCTTCTCTTCTGTAAAATGGGGATTACAGAGATGCCCTATTATAGAGTTTTATGAGGATTGAATAACGCACATGAAATGCATAGAAGATATTCCATTTAGGAGAATCGCTCTTATCACCATCATCACCAACATAATCATTATTCATATTATTATCATTATCATCTAATTACTGAAGCCATTTTAAGGAGATTGTAGTTTTTCCCTCAGTTGTTCATTTTTGCAGAAGTTCTTGGTTTTTAATGCTTCTGTAGCTTAAAAAGTTAAACTTTAAATATTTCTGAGGTTTACTATATTTAAATCATCCCAACTGCAACAAAGCATCATAGTCTCCAGCAAAGCTCCCAAAGTCCTCCTGCATTTGGTTAATGGGGCAAAAAAGATTTCACTTTCAGCAGAGCACTCCTCTGTGCCTTGCTAGTTCTGTGGGCATGTATAGCAGAAGCTCAATTGAAATCTCAGGAGCTTCAAAATGTAGAGCCTGACTTTTAAGTCAAGTACATTTATGTAGAGTGTGTTTTCTTTCCAGTGCTCTAATCCCATTACATTATGAATGCTTCAGCAGGAAACCCTGGCTGACAGTTGGTTTAGAGTGTTTTAACTTAATTTTAATGCACTTTTACAATTTTTTCAATTTGGTCCCCAAAATTCACTGATAAGAAAAAGAGTCACTGACTTCACCACTAAATACCAACTTCTTCCTAGATGCCCACAGCAACATTTTTGATGGGCCAAGGCTAATTTAAAATTTGAAATTACTTGACTTGAGTCTTACTACTCATTCATAATACAAGGTTTTGTTTTATCAGTCCAAGGATAACAATGGGCATCATTAATTTGTCAAATCCTCAAACACTAGTTTAGCCCATTTTAACAATTTAAACTATAACAAATTTATACCAAAAGAGACAAAAGAGAGTATATGCAGACATAATTTCCCTTCTAGGCATGAAGCAAACTTGAACCCAGCTTATTGTTTCAGTGCTCTGAAAGACAAATAATATGTAAGTTCCAATCATCCCAGGAGTGAGGAAGATGGCTCAAGATTTAAAACTCTTACATCTTATCTGTTTGAGCAGCATTGTAGTGATAATAAAGTTGCCATTCCACCCTTTATTTGCTCAAAGTTGCTATTTGCAAAATACTTCAAAAAGTGTACCACCTTGTACTTGCTTTCACTTAAACAGACATCTCCAATTTCCAGATAACCAAGCAGGCATAGAGAGTGGGCCCATGGTCCCAACACAACAGGATCATTGAATGAATATGCTATGAGAGCTGCACGTAAATTCTACATGTATACATCAATATTTAGTTATTAAACTACTTTAAAATAAATTTCCTAATTGTATGAAATGTTTTCTTCAGTTTTTCTCGTTCTTAATGATAGTATGATTTAATGAATTACATAAGCTTCAGTGTATAAATAGAATGCATGATAATAAAAATGAATTATAATTTATAAATGTGATTGATCAAAAAATCAATAGTGACAAACTGTTTATAGAGCAAGAATATGTTTCCAGAAGTGAACTCAGCCAAACCCTTCTCCAGAGATGAATGACACTTGAAAAATTCCATATATAAAATGACAGGATTAGCCAATCATTTGTTAGATAAGAAACACGTTTAGGAGGACAGAATGCTGAAAAGATAAGAACTTTAACCTAAACAAAACTATTCCTGAAAATCTAACTTTTAGACAAGGATACTTACTTTCTTTAAGCATGTATAGCAAATCACCAAATTTCGAAATCTAATTTCTTATACTAACTGACTCTTCTGTATGTATTCTTTAGTGATAAGAGTTATTTAGAATTTAATTTTTTTAAATTAAAATCTTATATGTCTTCCCTCAAAAAAAAGTGCTAAGAATTTGAACTCATTTATTTTGGGTTTTATCCATCTTAATTTTGTCAAAACACAGTTTTTAAAAATATGAGAATCTTTCTTGCTATAAGTTGTTTTCCCCCTAAATATTTTTTTCTTATCTCCATCTCCATTTCGAATCAGACTTTGATTGAGTATTAAAAAAGACATTTGTGTAGGTTTGTGGTATCTTTGTATATTCTCTCTTGCCATAAAGTCATTTTGCATTCAATGATCAGGAGATGCCAAATGGGGTCAGGATTTCCGAGACAGCTGGCTGACACTCAGGCCCAAAGCAGCAGGGAGCCTGGGAAGGGGCAATGAAAGAAAATGTCTCTCCCATTACCTCGCGGGGTTCCTTTCCTGTCATGTGGAGCTGGAAGAGAAACCCTATCTGGATGAGGTTGTGGAACTTTTTTTTTGAGTCAAGTAATTAAAAATAATAGTTCTTCCAAAACATAAAAGCTTCTAAAATTTGACCCTATAAAACCTAGAAGCAAGGCACGCAACTCATAAAACACAGGCTATAATTTCTGTACAACCAAATGTTGCATTTTTAGTCAGTTTAAACTTATGGGAGAAAAAATATTGTCCCATAATATTTTTTCCTGAGATTTCAATGATTTGATTGCTTCTCTAATTGACCTTTTTTAATTGAACATTTTAAAGTAAGCGTAATGCTTCGTCATTATTTTGCATCTTTTAATTTTCAAATCTATCAGCACCCACCTACCCTGGAAATAGGTACATTTCTCTAGTAGAACTAAAGGACAGGACATATTTTGTGATTTAGTCAAGGTCAAACATAATTTCAGTGTCTAGGGAGGCATAGCAAGATATCTAAAACTATATTTTTTTCTGGAAAATATTACCCCAATATTTTGCAAAAAGCTAACATATTTAGCTATTTGCTAATGTTATGATTTTCACTGTAACTTTTTAGAATATATGTAAAGCACAGAGGTCACAGTATTTCTATAGACCTTTCCACCTGTATATTTTTTACGTTAATAAAATGCTTCCCATTATTTCTTTTTCTATTCCTTCCTGACAAACTAATATATATATGTATATACTGTATATATAGGCAAGTAGATTACTTAAAGCACCTTCTACTGTTTCTGTCATTTTTCTTAAGATCAGATTTGGTGACACAGACATGCTAGAAGTTCCAGCAGCAAGATAATTGAGTCACCATTTCAAATCACTTTTGTTATCCTTCTAGTATCCTGATGATTAGGGTGACAGGTAATGCCTGTTTTAAAAAAAAAGAAGCCAGTGTTAGTCCTAGGGAAAATTGTGAAGTACTTAAGTTTAAATTTTATGCTTCTTTATATCATTTTATCAATTTTAGAATACCTGCACTTTAATCAGATTGCTCTCTGTAGATATTGTATTAAGGTTTTAAGTTACCTGTGTTTAATATAGATGTGTCATTTGGAATGTTTTAATGCAAAATTTTTATATAAAATAATGATAGAGCTATATTTACTCAAACGATTTCCTCCTCTATTTCATAATTCTGTCAGTTGTAGTCTCTCAAGTACACATGTTTAAATCCTTGAAGTTTGCATAAGCTCCCTGTAATTTAGGTGTCTCATGTATAAATTAGAGATAATAATTATAACCACAACATAACTTGTTTGGGGGATCAAATAAGATACTGTTTAATGCATGGTGTGTAGTCATATCTACTACCAGCTATTTTTAGCTATTGTTATTATTTACCTCCAACTACTATACATAATTACATGTCAACACGGCTCCTTTTTAGTGTCTGTCACATCCAGCATTTCTAAACATTATTTATACCACCCTGATGATGGTCTAGGTCTTTGCTCTCTCTCTGAACTACTGCTGTTTAGGTGTCTTTATATAAGCATTTATTGAGTTTCTACAAAGACAAACACAGTTTGGGGACATTAGAATTTTCCAAGATGAACCAAACAGTGTCTCTTAAGAAACATTCAGACTAACTAGGAAGAAAGAAAATAGGAAGAGATTTACAATTAGTATGACCAACGAGGATTAAAAAAAGGAGCTAACCTGGTAAAAGTGACAGGTAAGAGGGGACACTCCCGACACAAACATCGGCTTGCTCTAAGGACCTAAGTGCCGAGGAAGGGGAATTAGAGATGCAGTGCTTTGAAAGCATGAATAATAATTTAACTGAGAATTTCATCTTTTTATTTAAAATATTGTAACACATGTTGAGTTATTTCCTATCACATCTACACAGCAGTATTTGACAGATTATCATGGGATAATTGTTGCAATTATTTTTAGAATATTTTTAAGCAATTCAAGCAAATGAGTGTTATCATCTGAGTCACGGTATTTCATTGATTGTACTAAAGTGATAATACATTGCATTCAAAGTGGGGAGCAGATGTCTCTACCTGATGGTGTGTCCTTTATTTGACAGTAAAAAATGATGTCATATGGCTTATTTTACTACCGTGGCTAATGTATGCATAATATAATGTAATAGCCTCCGAATTCAATACTCTAGCAGGAAGGAGGGAGATACCAAACAGAGACCTAGCTTTGTCTGATTTTTAAAGAGAATAGTGCTTATCACAATCAGGAATAACAGTAATGATGATGATGATAATAATATAGTGAGTGATGTTTATGATTCATGCTGGCTAATATTTCTCATTACTCTTGCTTTTCTTTAAAAAGATTTATCATTTGCAAATAATATTTTATCTTCTTGTAATACCCTTTGAAATTGAAATTGGTTGAATTATACAGTGCTGATGAGCACCAAGTCTTTAATTTGATCTTAAATGTTTCCGAGGTTAAACTCTAACCCTTAGTCTTATATTACATTTTGTAGTTACTGGCTTTTAGAGGTGTTTTGAGGGCTTATGAAATTATAGTTTGAAGACAACATACCCAAAATAGCCATCTCTAGAAGAATTTAGTATATATGGTTCCTTGTGTCAATGGCATCTATTTTCTGGACATTTTGGTTCTGAAAATAGGAAATAACTTTATTTTTAAATAAATTAGAGTACTATGTAAGTGAATTTCAAACAGCGTAAATTTTCAGAAATGGCCTATAAGGTGTTCTTCAGGTAAATTATCAATAATATGCCACTAGTGAACTTTTTTTATTATGCATGTCTCACAGAAAAAAAAAATGGATGTCTACACTAGAGAAACTATAATAAAATCCAAACCACAGGATTGAGTTTCCTAATTATTTGTATCTGACAATATTCAAAATGGGTTTTTAAAAAATTTCCCAAAGACTCCTTTACAGCTATTATATTTAATAGTGTCCCTAATAACGATTCATTGATTGTGCCATAAGAGTTCTGAATTGAGCATCTGAGCATGTGAGAAACTGTCAGTCCAGCTGTGAAACCAGTGCCCTGGTGCTTAGGGCAAACACAAAAATAATTCCATTTTGAAAGAACAATTCCAAAGCCTTAAAGAGAGCAACCAATATTTAACTATTTTAATAAGCCAAAACTCTGATTTTTAAAGACATCAAAACAGATTTGTTGTATCATGTTCATCCACGGGGGGGAAAAAAAAAACCTAACTGAATGAACAACATTCTTCCAATTTGTTAAAAATCTTTGACAGGCTCAAAAAAGAAACAGATTCTTAAATGTTAAGGAAAAAACTGAGAGCAACAGTTTTTAAACCTCTGACACAATCAGTAAGAAACAGATTCTGTGAGCTTCAAAAATTGGAAAGAATCTTTACTTTTTCAAATATGCTGACAGTCATAAAGTAATGGATTTTTAAAAGAGACTCCTTGCAAATATTTACATTTTTACATGTAGAATTTTGGAGTGGTTGTCTAGCAGAGCAGGGGATGGCAGTTTTGTTACATTTAATTTATCCATTTTTCCTTCCCCATGCACATCAAAAACATATATTTGGAGTCATGATCCTCACAGACTAGAAACTTTCTGGCTGAAAGGAACTGGACCACAGAGACCTTCCTCTGACTTCCTGCTCACCAGGGCGGTCAGCTGCAGCTTGTGCAGGGGCTCAGAATAGCATCTCATGGCTCCACAGCAAAACTGTACACAAATGAAAAGTGTTTTCTTTTGGTCTTTTCCTAAAGCGATATTCAAAATCTCTTTTCTCTTCTCTCCCTCTTGACTGGAGCCCCAGAAGATGGTATACCCCATCAGGCCTCTGCCCTAAAGCTAACCACTTCCACGGGCATGGCACTTGCTCTAGCCAGAGCATAGTCAGTCTCAGCTTTCGATACATTTTCATATTAATTAGAAACTCTCAAAAATGTTTTTGAAAGAAAGGAAGCATGTGAAGATTTATCTAATTTGGGGTTCTTTCCACCACTCCTAGAATCATACTACAGAGGCAGAGGCCAACTGGAAAGACTTGGGATGGCCATGAGGTATCAACCTGAGGTTATAGTGTTTGCCTTCCTTGCTTTCTCCTATCACTTACAGAATTTAGAGAAGTCAGCAGTGGGTGGCAGTGGGTGGGGTGGGGGGAGACACACTCCTAGAGATGCATAACTGAATGGCTCTTTTTCTGCTGTTCAAAAGGGAGCCTCTTGTTTTATTTTGAACATCATAAGAGAGGAAGCTGTGTTCACCAGGAATAAGACAGACTAATTTCAAGTTGTTAGAGGTGATTATGTGGTACTCAGTTGTTATTTCGCCCTTCCTAAGTTAAAAGCAAATAAAAAAGAGGCTATCAAGTCTCAACTAGATCACAAATGGAAAAATATAAATGTTTGAAAAGAGATTTAATCTGAAATAAAGACATGAATTCATTACTTAGAGATGCAGGCTGTAAATTACTGAATGAATATGTATGTAATATATTTCCACTATACTTTTGATCAAAATAAATTCATTGGATAATGAGGATAAGAAGTTTAAAACTGGGTATGCCTAGCCAAAGAAAATAATATCTTTCCAGTAACTATTTCAGAATTAAAGTTATCCTAGCATAAAACACACATTTGAGAATATAATACATAACAGGTTAGGGGGGATAATTATCATTTAGACATTATCTGAAAGTAGCCAAATATTTTAGATGCATTTTCTCATTTAACCTTCATAGCAACCCTATGGTATTGGTCTTGTGTTATCCAGTTCATAGAGGAATAAATTGAAACACATTGAGATAATTTCCCCTCTAAGTAAATCCAGAACCTGGGAATGAACTGTTTAACTGAAAGCTAGTGCTCTTTCTAATATGCAATTCTTTGAGTTCTGCTGAAATACAATGAATTCTTAGCAGTCTCCAATTTTAAACTATCATAAAAAGCAATGATGTCATATGAAGTACAGAGCCTTTTTTGAGAAAATATGACATATTAATAAGCAGTGCCCTGAGATTAAAAAAGAGGTAGATTATAGTTAACTACCAAGAAAAATTATATTCACTGTACCAAAGAAAAGAGCCATGGAAAGAATAAATAAAAGGGAGACTTTGTGTTTACAGGTTGTCGTGGCTTTCAATAACCTTAAGTGCTAGAGTACATATCTTTCCCAGACAGAGAGAGATGAATTAAGCAGGATACCACACTTTCTCTCATCAGCAGTATGATTCCTGGCATACCTTTTTTATTTATCAGTTGAAATAGCTTTATAAAAAGATCCTTTTACCATCTTCTATTTAGTTAGCAATATAGGAAAGACTAGTTAAATTGAAAGAACCAAGACTAAATGCTTGATTCTTTCCATTTATTTACTAGTTTTCAAGATAAAATGAATTGTTTTCTATCATCTTCCAAATGCCAATTAGATTTTTAAAATATGGTTATGAGCTTACAAATTTAAATATGTTTGAAGGGTTTCAATCAATTTCAAGTTTTATTCATTTTGAAGTTCAAATGGTCCCATTTTAGTAGAGGAAGCATCTTTTGCTTTGGCTGCTGACTGTTCTTACATGACCCTAGCAGTTTCCGTGAGCTTCTTCAATGTCTGATGTGACAAAATTTCTCAGGCTCATTGATGCTCTCCCTCTCCCAGACCTGGAATCAAGTTTTTCTTGAAGAAATCCTGCTTTCTTTTCATGGAAAAAGGGAATTCAAGGTCACAACAGGGGTACAGACGATGCTCATTACTGGTGCAGTTATTATTGTCTTTAGACTCAGTATACAGCATAGAAAATATATGTCAAAAAATAAAATGCTTTACGAACATATGTACAATCTTTTCATTCACGTCAGACCTCTTTTATTTATTATTATTTATTATTCGATCCCTTCTGTATCTTCCATATCAAAAATTCTAGAAATGAAAGACTCAGACAATGATAGAATTATACTAACTTATAATTACTTATTTAGTTTATACCAATTAAACATGTAACAGATTTAGAATAATAATACACATGTAAATTTTCTAAATGTATATAACTATGAATATAATTCCTAAAGTATTTATAAAATGTCTCTTAGCATATTACTTCACCCCTTCCTGTTAAAGTAATACTATATCTACATTACTTAAATATGTATACTTTGCTCTTTCACTCAGTTTTAGTTCTGCAAGCAGCCATATGCTTAACGGTCACCTCAATCCTTATCTCTTCACCTCCTTTAGTCATTTGATTGGTTTCAAGAACATTCTCTGGTATAGTCCTCGAGAAGAGCTTATGTGAACAGTATTCCTGATATAAAATCTGTCTTTCTGAACTTAGGTAGGGATCACAAAGCCCTTTTTTGTTGTTGTTGTGTTCTTGTAGTGATCCAAAAATATATGGTGACATACTTTCCAAAAATTTTTGGAGCTGTTCCTCTAACCTGCTTTGATATAGACCTTCTCTCTCTTTAAATCCTTTTGTCAATAGTCAGTTCAGTTTTAATTCTTCTCCAGTAGTTTTGCCCTGGCGCAGGGCCCTGGGATGCCAGCCCCTTGTGCTCTGAAGACGTACCTAGCTTGGGTGTCCTGCACTCACTGGCTATTCTACCAGGCAAAACCACGCCCAGTTTCCACTGCTCTTCTCAGGGCGGTCCACTGTGCTTTCAGGGCTAAACCTCTTGACATTTGGGGTTCTCAGGACCATCAGGTGCTCCATTACTTTCCTCTACTTATTTTCCCAAAGAACCAAGTAACCCATAGCCTGTGCCTGGCAGCGTTGTCTCCTCAGAAGCTTGTATTTCGGGGCTTATGGAGCAACCTTCTCATCTAGTTTTGTTATGTTTTTCATACAATTTTGGTTTTGCTGTCTTGTTTATCTATTTTTGTGTAAAAATTCGGCAAAATTTGAAAGCTATGTTGCTTCTGCTAACCACCCAAAATCCAATAACTGATTATTATTCAAAACTGATACAAAATGCTCCAGTAATAGGAAAAAAATAAAATTAATAGACATGTATAAATAACACACGCAATAGAATCACAAGTTTCCTCCTACAGAAAAATATGAAATTTTATTTCAGCAAATTTCATTAGCATCCAAAAGCACTGCAAAGTAAAGATATCTAGATTTAGTAAAATCTTCACTAATTGAGAAATAATAACTTTAAGAGTGACAGTTTTTAACGATAAGCTAGCCTGAAGTTGTTGTCTAGACAATCTCTTGGCTGTGAGATGTGCTTCTGTTTCCCAACCTCCTCTTAATATTTTTGTAATAACCTGTTGTCCATTCTTGGTAAGCACATTTCTGGAAGAGCAAGAACTCATGATATAGCCTCATGATTATAGCCAGAAGCTATAACATCAACCTCCTGAGTGAGGGGCTTCAAGAATCATCCAAGTGCAGACTCCTCATGTGAGTATTAAGTACACACACACACACACACACACACACACACACTCTCACACAGCAGCACATTTGGGAGTGCTACATAGTGCAAAGATCCATGAATGCACGTTGCCTCTCCACCACAGTGACATAACCTTGTTCAAAGCTAAACTGTTAGGATGGATGTGCAAATCCGACCTCTGAGTTAGTGTTTCAGTGACTCATTGTAGATGTCTTTCACAATGACATAAGATGCCTTTTCTTCAACAGTAAAAATATGTTCATTATTTTTCCAGTTCTAATGTGCTGATGAGAATTCTTCATAATACACTATGTAAATTACTGTAAGATAAGTGAATTAAAATGGAGATGATTAATTATAGTTCCTTAAATATGTTTTTAGAATGAGAGTATATATCATTAAAATTTGTAGATACTTTTTAATAGCTAGGTTTTATACTTGTATAGCACCTTTCTTTAAAGGGTTTGAAAACACTGTCTCATTAATTCTCACAGACTTTTATTATTAAATTATGAAGTCACTCCACCATTCAAAATTAATGACAATAGGATATTGTTTCTTCTACCAATGATATCTTAATTGACTCCTCATTATCTGTAATCCCCTCTGAGATAACAGTCAGCCTTTCTTTTTTTAATATATTTGTTAACATGAGAAAAGTTTAGTATTCATGTCAGCTTATACCGTGACATATTTTCAGAAATTTGGAAATTGTCTTTATTCTTTTCTCTCATTAAATCAGAAATATCATCTTTTGTAAGTTTTTCATGTTGTATTATCTCACGCCCATGTTCAACAGCCCACTGCCCCTCAGCCAGCTTTTTGCCTAAGAAATAAATGGCCAGAACTGCTTGAGCACCGGGAAGCTTTCCACCTGCTGCCATCCGCGGGTTTTCTTAACTCTTCTGATTTGTGATTGGATGTATGTGCCCCTGGTTTAACACTTTGCACATTGAAAATTATCTTTCACTGACCTGAAACTGTTTAAACATGGAGCAATTCTTCACTGTTACCTTAACTATTTTTAATACTTTTACCTTAACTTTTTAATACTATTTTAAATAACTATCTTTAATACTACCTGAGTAGATACATTCTTCTGATATATGATTAGAATTGGTCTGAGGAAATACAAATCTCATGCTGCAGTTGAAAACTAGTAATTTAATCTTACCATATCCTCATGAAAATTTAGCCACTTTCTTTTCTCAATAACTATTTATTTTTAAACTAGTTCTAGAATTTACAGATGAATGTCTGCTGGATGCAGTAGTTTTGTGTGTGGGGGGGTATCAGTTTACTCAAGAGCTCTTTAAAATGAAGAATCAGATTTAAGCTAAAGGTCTCAGGATATGTTTCTTAATGAGCAATTTTAACAAGTAAAAGGCTCTTATCAAATCGTTCACATAGATAAACTATTTATAGAGACTCTCCTCCAAAAACATCTTTTTTCCCCTCTTATTCAGCATTCTGGGGGGGACTGTTTGGCATTCTTGCCTACACAGATATAACCTAAATCTGATCATTTACCTTTTTACCAATTAAACAAACAAACAAAAACATGTATTTTTTCATTTACTTATTAAAGTAAGTTCATTAAGTATTTCATTTCTCTAGATTATTTAAAAGTTTTCTTTTGAACTCTAGAACTGCTTTATTAATCTCTCTCTCTGTCATACTTTCTTTTTTTTAATATTTTATTTATCTATTTTTAGAGAGGGGGAGGGAGGGAGAAAGAGAGGGAGAGAAACAGCAATGTGTGGTTGCCTCTCACGCGCCCCTCGCCACTGGTGACCTGGCCCACAACCCAGGCACGTGCCCTGACTGTGAATCGAACCGGGACCCTTTGGTTCCCAGCCCGCACTCAATCCACTGAGCTACACCAGCCAGGGCTTTGTCATACTTTCTTTTGCTAGAGTACTTTGTGTGCTGGTTACTTTACAATGCTTACTTTTATCGAATTACATTTATTTTTGAGGTGCTTCCCAATTCTCCCATGTGGCCTGTCATCTTGAATGCCAACATTTTTTTTTTTATTTTTGATGATTGAAAATAAAGCATACATATGAACTTTTATCAACTCTTACCAGCTCACGTCAAACATTGCTCTTGTCCTTAACCATGTTATACCAGCATATACTCTAAAATATCAATAGAGAAAAAATCAGATTATCTAGAGACTCCCTTACACCTCTTGGATTTGTTGGCAGAAAAATGAAGTAGTCAATACTCTGATCCTTGATGGCACAGAGTCTTCCAAATTTGATGTACAATATTTTCATTAAAGCACTCAAACAGTTTGCCACATCAAATGCAAAGATGTGTCTGTGTATGTGAATGTGTGTGCTGTTTGTGCACATGAAATTGTGTATATGTGGGTGCTAGGGGATTTTGTTTAGCATAGTCTGACATAAATTCTAAGACCCACAATTCACTGTAGTCATGGTGTAACTCTGATGAAATCAAATGTTCACATCAACATGAATTTCCCTTAGACAATGTCAATGTCATGGTCTAAATGATAAGTAGATGTGAGCTATCAGATTTGCAGAACTAAATACAATTGACCATGTCATAATTCCAATACATCAGAAAAAGTATAAATCACAGGAGAAAAAAGTGAGGTTTTTCTTTGAGCTTGTGAAGAGAATATTATCCAACCTTTACCTCAGGGAATTGGTGTTTAACATCTTTCTCAAAGGCCAGAATTGTTTTACATGTTCTCAAATGACTGGTAGGATTATTTAATTAATTGGTTAAAAAAAAAGGAAATATGATAGTATCTATTTGAAAGGAGATATTTTTAAAGGCGATTGTCAAATGATGTAAACAGTCTTAGTTTGCTATTCAGTTGAAGGATGGGTAAGGGAAATGTAGGACCGAAGAACAATTTTTATCCTTGTTACAATAGAATGTCAAAATGGAACTCACACGTACGTGGGAACTGTGACCAACCAGTCTGTTGTTTTCACATGTAACTGTGACCTAACCAATCACAGTCCCCCTGAAGTTGCTATAGTGGCCTGACTTCAGTTATAAATAGTTACATATAAGATATTTATTATTTTCCATATAATTCGTTATTTTAAGAGTTTTCTACTGTAGAAATATTTATGGGAGAAAAGAATTGAGTTAATGAGAATCATGCATATAAAACTTCAACAGAGACTGGGACAGAACTGTTACTCTATCTGCTGAGCAATACCTCTTGATCCATTTTCGGACTACTTTTTCTGGTAAAAGTTCACTCGAACTAAGGTCTGCATGGATTAGGGAAAAAATTATCCACTCACCTACAGGAGTAACAGTCAGCATAAAAACTTAAAAATAAATAGCAATGCTCTAGGAAGTAAGTTACTAATAATGGTCCTAGAAAAACAAAATAATTAAAAAGAAGCCAGAGGAAACCTCCACTTAACCTTCTCTATAAACATTGGTTTATCAACCTGTTTTCTATTACAGTTGACATGTATTTCATCTAATCTCATTTGAGAGAGAGATTTAAAATCTATTCTTCTTTTATTTAAAAATCCATCTCTATTATTCATGGATGGAAAAAGCACTATTCCCTGAAGTCTGTGTCCAGAAAGTTAGCAAATCCTTCTACATCTCCAATAACCGTGAGAAGCAGGAGAAACAATGACTGAAATCGACCTTGCAGCCACCTGAACACGGAGCATAGGCAACCAACCAGGAAATTCTAGCAAATGAGAAGTGATGAAAATGAGATCCGCAGTAGCCTTCCTCTATAGAAATAAAAAGTGAACTTTCCTGTGAAAGTTTCTTTCACTAAACAAAAGTGTGCCAGTTATTTGACAAGCTAATTTTGACCAAATTCTCTTATTTAAAGGCAGACACTGCTTTCTTCCTCTTTTCCCTTGTTGGGTTATTTAAAAATAAAAGTCTTAGTGTGCCTGCAGAAGGCAGATTTTTCACAAAGCCACTCACCCATTATGAACGAGGTAGTAAAGCTTATCCTCCTTACACTCCTTATCTTCCTTAGCCTTGGCTTCCTCAGACATTTTTATGTAAAGGCATGTTGAAATGATTATGCATTTCCTATGTAAAATAGAAGTGCTAGAAACAATTTAGTTTTAGATGATATGCCACGATCTTTGAAAAATACATAATGGATGCATACCATCATTTCCTTTGCTTGAGTCAATAAGGCCCTAAAAGCACAAATACGTTTTGGCTGGAAATGATACAAATAGACTTAATTGAACCTTGTAGAATGTATTATAATTCTTGAATTGAATTTACTCATACTAGGCATCACGTTTATCTTTTTCAGAAGAGAATATATTTTCAAGATTCCTGTGCTACTAAGAGAGAATCCTAAATAACCATAATAATTAAATCCAGTACAGTAATTACTGTCTGCAGTATTTAATAACACAGGAGTATAATAACAGATATTATTTATGGAAAATGAATTATGGACCAGACACTGACTTGGAAAGTTCGAGGAGCTTTGTTGCATGATTACTGAGGTTAACAACAACTCTGGCTAGATAACATGTGATATGCCCACACTACAGATAAGAAAATTGAGGCTCAAATGTTACATAGCTAATATGTGGCAGAGAAAAGGATTCATTCCAGATCATTCTGACTCCACCTCTGGTCTCCTTGCACTATCTAAGCTTAAAAAACTCTGGGAGTTAAGACACCTACACATATTTGTTAATGACAATGAAACGCATTATGCCATTAAATAGCAATGTAGACAGCAGAGACACACCTCCCACACACACAAATAAAACAGGTTTGGGGCAAGGAGAGGTTGGTACTTAAAGCGATAACAACTTAGGAGCAGAGAACTACCTAAAGATACCTATACCATGTTTAAAATTTATAACAGCAGAAAGATGAGTTGCACTGGATTGCTATAAATCATAAGTCCATGGAAAACTGTGAATTCTGTTTAAATGGGGTGTCCTGGAGTTATCTCTGTTCTTATCTCATGCAATAAAATTGCTTGGTAGGAACTACAAACCTCCTAATTGTTTAATGAGTTTTTATTTCATTCTCAAAACTTTGCTGTTAGTCGTACATACTATAAATTATCACTAGTAAGTTTGCTTTATATCTGTTCCCCTATGCAGTGAAATATGCTTTAATTAAAAATTCCTTATTAAATGCTTGACAAAAGTAACTAAGAATTGTGCACAAAAGTAGTCTTTATTTATTAGAAAGGCTCCTGGACCAGAGAAAATCAGCCTGGTGTTTATTATGCATGAAAAAGCTGAAGTTTAAATTGACATATTCTTTATTTATCCCCGTAGATCAGCTTTTAAAATGACTGATCTGTACTTGTGGTGTGCCAGTAAATATCTAACAAGAATTTTGGGGAGAAAGAGGGGAGCTCTGGTTTATGGTTTACCAGTTTTAGAGGGAAATACTTCCAACATGGCTGATGTCAAGCTACTAATGTTACATTCCTTTGTGGAATTATGAAGAAATGTGCAGTAATACTCTACAAAGTATTTCTGTCATACAGATACGAAAGCATAGATAACTTCAAGAGCATATAATAAAATGTTATAAATATAATTAGTAAGTGAAAGTGTTATACATATTTCCTTTGTTTTTAAGATATTTATTTAACTCTAAGTGCATATAATTAAAATTTTAATAATAGTTGTGTTTAACCAATATCTCACAAAAGTCCTAAAATGTAACAATCATTGGGAGTCATTATGAACCAGTATGAGTCAATGGTAGCTGGCCTTAGCAGACCACTGGTACTAAGCACATAATTTCCTAACTACATACCGTTGCAAAACATCAATGTTTTGAAAATGAAGGAGTGGGGAATAATATTAGTACTGTCTGGAAAATGGTCGAAGGTTAATCAGTTGGGGTCAGTTTCAAGGCTGAGGTTGTTACGAATTGTATTCTTCCTAATAGGCTCTTTGATTGTTGAGGAAAGAAAATTGAGCACAACTTTTGTGGTTTCTTCCTTCCATGACCCTGATGAATCTAGACCAGGAAACCTGGGGCCAGCTAAATGCAACTACTATGATAAAAATACTTTCTCCTGAAAAACAAACAAACAAAAAAGACTTTTTCCAAACTGAATGTAGGCTTTACTGGGCATCTAGAGAGCCCTGATGAATAGAAAAGTGTTCATCTCTAATGTAGCAGATGTTGAAACTTCACCTGAGGCTTCTTGTATGCCAGGCAGGTTGGTGACCCTTGAGGATTTGCAATGGCCTAGGCAGGTTCGTCTATGAAACTGTTGTGGACCTACAAGGCATAAGCATATTTTAGAAAGGGCAAAACATGGAAGAAAATATAGAATTATAGAAGGAATTTAAGGAAACAATTTAAAAGAGAAATGTAGAGATACTTCATTTAAGGCATGCAACTTTGATCAGATATTTAGATGAGCTCCCCGCAGAACTTCCCTAAAGCCTGAATTATTTTCATGTCTTGTATTTTCATGACTCACATTGTCTCCCTGGATACCCCTTATAACCAAACCATGACACACATTTATAGCACAACTAAGCACAACTATAGTTAAGTTTGGCAATATTAGCTCTGGCAAAGAAGCAGAGTAGGTTTGCATTTACTAATACTGGCTAGTAAAAATATTTTTTTTATTTTGTTGCGGGGAGGAGATGATTAACAAAAACTCAGGATTGAAAAAGTGGCATAGCCAGTCCTCTGGTGGGCAAACCAGTTAACCAGCTTGGATAATTTCTTTTTCACCCTCAACTAAAGAAGAAAGTAAACGTTTTTAAATTTGGATTTTGAAATTGGGAGAATGCTTTTAATATTTTAGTGCTTAACTCCTCTGCTATAAAAGAGGTATATATAGAGGACAGCAAAATCCTCTAAGATCATTTTTGTGTCCATCAGAAGGTAAAGTCATTGCCCCACTATATACTAAATGTTTCCCAATATCCCGATAAATGCACATTCTACCTTATATCTCAGTCTCCTTGACCTGGTTGGCTTCTTCCATTAAAACTAGCTCATGGTCTGGGCAGTAATGTTGGAGAACCACTACTAAACTGAAGCATTTTTGTTCCACTGTAGTCAGATTGCCAGTCACCTGATTAGAGAAAAAAGAGCTAAGATTCAGCGAGCTGACTTCCCGTTTTAATATGAAACATCTGTTTTGTTATTTTATTCTGCTTTGTTTTGCCTCCCCTGAGTGGATAAGTGACAATGAATCATTATTAAGGTTGGAGTAAACCTGTCTTCATGTCCTATCTAATTTCCCTTTCCCTTGATTTGTAGTTTTGTCTCTTTCTCTCTGTTCTCTGGGCCAGGCTCTCAAACCATCCTCCCCCAATGGCTTCATCAGCCTCTCAGATGCATCTATGACTTTCTTCTCTCACTTCATCTTGCTTGTCCCAATATATCTGAAATACCTTTTCCACCAGGCACTTCCATTACTGCTTACCAACATTTGCTTCTATTTTCTTTCTAATGTGTTGTTTCCACCTTGAAAAATCTATCAGTCTCCCAGAACTACCTCACTTCCAGATTCATCAGAGAACTATTTCTAATAATTCCAGCATTTCCTTCTAACCATCCATAATAAGTCATTCTCTTACTATACATTTTGTCACTAAAATATATCCAGTTGGCTTTTTGTGATATATTTTCTGATACCATATCAATTTTCTAATTGTAAATTTTATCTCTGAAATAAGATGCTAGCTTCTGTGAAGGCATGGTTCAAAAATTTTGTATCTATCTTATTGATAAGATCAATAAGATTTTCTAGGTACCCACACAAGTACTAAAATTTTCCTTATCGAATTTAGAAAATAGTATAATTGAATTAGAGAAATATTATGTCTCAATGAATTTAGACAGGCAGGAAAAGTTCTTTTGTTACCAGATGGGATCTGGCCCAGAGCAGGTCTGCCTTGGGCCCGCCAGTAGTGTGTGCATTCTTGACTTCCTGAAGGAAAGATTTCACCACGTGAGTCCAGGTGATTTTGAGAGTACATTTATGAAAGCTGGGGACGACAAAACAAAGGAAGGACTTAGGGTAGAAAAAGCAACAAAAGACAGCCTAGGCGACACTCTGCTTTGGCTCCCTAGAAATGTTATAGGAAAGGAGTGAGCCAAGGTGGGGCTGCTGGTGGCTCACCAAGTAGTCAGAGGAAAGGGCGTCTTGGAAACAGGATCAAGGTGTACGTAAGGCCTGGACAAGCTGCCACTGCCCACTGCTCCCCTGGTTGCAAGTCCTGTGGGGACCCTTAGAGTTTAGGAGGAAGTAAAATGTCCGTGCCCTCATGCCCAAGAAGGGGTGAGGGCATGCTCTAGAGTGAGCCCACACTGATATCCTTTGTCTTCAGTGTTTTATCTCTCTTCTGTGGGACAGAATCTTAGGGAAGGTTTTCAGCAGAGTATTCATCAGCTTTCCAGGTGTGCTTTTAAAATGCTGATGCATCAAAATGCGCATACAGGGAAGTCTGAGATTATTCTTTGGTCTGCTTTACTGTTCTACTTGTATCTTGGGTCTGTCTGGCTTTAATGGGTTTTTTGTTATTTTTTCCCTTGACTTCATCTGTCCTTGAGTTTGGCTGGCACAAAAGGAATTAATCGGATCTCTGTTCTCTATCTCCCTGATCAGGGTGATTTAAGGTGTATATTCTGTGGTTAGGGAGGGGAGGTATAAACCAAGTGCTCTCAAGTGTCCTTGGTTAGAGGAGATAATTTCCTGCAATTCACTAGCTGGCTGTAAGTTGTTCTAATTGTTTGGCCTTGTTTAATTTTTTTGTCGCAGTTTCCCTATTCCACTTGCGCCGGACTTTTCCTGGCTTCTTACTATCCTGTCACACTTTTATACTAGGGAACTAGCCACTTTCTTAATTTGACCTCATGCCTTTTATTAGAAATGTTTTCATTGTGTCTAAATTTGTGAATTCTGACATACTGAGGTAGTTTACTTAAGCTGATGTCAATGAGCCAAATGAGGTTGGATTAAGGATGACTATAGGTATATAAACAAAAAATAAACTCAAACAAGAAAAATACTTGCAAAGAATAAGTTGTCTAAGTGGTACATTAGAGAAGGTTACTGGCTGAGTGTTTAAGAATCGTTTTAGACAGGATTAACAGAAAGATACCAGGCTAAGGGTAGAAGTTTCTAACGTGGACTCTGTCTTTTACCATTTAGATAAGTTTGAATGAGCTACCTAATTTCTCTATCATCAATGCCTTCTCAAAAAATGAGGAAATTACAGTTGATGAATCCTAAGGCTATTTTCAGCTCTGATATACCATAATTCCTAGTTAGAAATTTTTCTAAATAAGGAATTTTGAATTGGATATCTGAAGATATTATATTATTTTAAAAATATCTGCACTATCTAAGTAGGGAATCATATGCTTCATTTGAGTACTGAATGAGAGATGTACCTGTGAAAAACTACATGTTCTGATTGCTTCATAGAGAGGGACGTAAATCTCAACACACTACAATTTAATGCCTTCTTAATGAAATAGACACCATTGCATTGTCATGCCCTGTGATGGAGAGTTATGGTTCATTCAGCAGGAAAACTACTTATATAATACACTTGCTCTTACCAACAATGCTTAAAGTTTTAACCATGTGCTTCGATATTCCTATTTCAATATCATCTTTATACCTTCATATATAAGCAAGCCAAATTTAGTAGAAGATACTATGTAAGAAGTCTTTCTTAAGCTGAAACGTATTCATTGACAAGTCATTTATTATCTGGATTTTTCCTGGTTGAACAGTCAGGAAATGATGGTGTTCTGTGGTTCTCCCTAAATATTGTGATGTTAATCATTGCAGATATAAGCAGATTCTTTAGCACATTATTAAACTTAGTTTTAGAGTTTTAGTTTACAATTTATTGTTTTCTTCTGGTCACAAAAGCAAATAATTTCTTTTTTATTTAAAATTGTAAATTACAAGAAAACACAAAGAGTGAGGTAAAATCATATATAACACCACCATATAGAAATAACCATGAATAACATTTTGTTGAACATTCTTCAACAGATTTTATGTTACAATTTTGCTATAATATCTATGTCTTTTGAAAAATAAATAAATATAACTTTATCATCCTGTAGCTGTTGCCACAAAAATGAAATACAGATTGACTCAACTATGACCATGGTATATTAGACCTAAATATTTTGTTACAAAAATTCTCAAATTCTTATAGCCTTTTGTCATTCACAGTTTAGCTAGGCTTATCAATAAGTGATTCTTACAACTGGCAGCAACAGCAAGGCTTTACACTTCTAAAAATGGCCCCTGACTAACAGATTTCTATTGCTCTTGTACTGCATGTATGTGTTAACAGCCCCGTCTCTCTGGATCGGTTTTGAGCTCGTCTTTTGGCTTACAGTGGTGGTTCTCATGAGTGACATTAGAGATGAAATGAGGCATGTCAGGGAGCGTCCCAAAGCTGGTGTGATAGTGCTGGAGTCACCACACACGATGGCACTCAGAGCTCCCTTTGGTTTTTACGTTCACCTTGATTTAAATTTGGGGTCTCTCCCTTTGGCAAAATTATTGCGAGAGTTTGTTGATATTAAATACATCAAAATTTCCAAGTTTACTTAGAAAGCATGACACTTTAAAAACAGGTGACTTCCAGTGGATTCATCCATCACAAAAACTAGAGAACCATGAGTTTGTACAAGTTTTTATAGGCCTGAAACTGTTTTTTGGACAGTACTTATCAGTTAATTCCAATAAATTTAGCACTTATTTGCATTTGTCTGGTCACTTCTTGAAATACTATCTCATTTGAACGTGGCTTGGCCAATAAGACCTTCATCACCTGCTCTATTCTTACTTTGCAGCCCCACTGTTAGCCACCCTCTCTGTGTCCCTAACCTTCAGCTTTCAATTCTTCTCCATGGGCCAAGCCTCTTGCTTAGGCCCTTCACTAGAAAACTCTGAGCTGAGCATTTTATATTTACTCTATTCTCTTTATTCATTTTTCTTTCATTTCTGTGTCTTTTTAAAAACAGATATTATGTGTTCATTTTTAGAAATTAAAACTATTCAGAAATGAATAATAAATTGAAAGTTGCCGTGATCCTATATCACAGAGATAACATGTAAGTTTTCAGATAGCTTACTTTAATGTTTCTAGAAATTGTTTTTAAAGATTATGTATAAAGAATTTGATAAATACAAAAGAATATATGTTCTGTATATCAGCATGGTAACCATCAACCATGATCCACTGCACAACCTAGGAACTGTAACCTTAGTAAAACCGAAGTCCTGTGTGCTTTTTGCTTATCTTATCTCCCAGCTCTTCTTCTTCAGAGTATTGTTTCTTTAATTTTCACCAAAACTTTGGAAAGCAGGTGCTAATATTATAATCATTTAAAACTAGTACTTAAAGGCTTAGAAAGTCTAAAAAAAGAAAGCCAACAACACCACATAGCCAGTATAAAACCTAAGACTTTCCAACTCCAGAGCTCAGGGTCTTAAATACTGTTCCACTCCATTATCCGTGGACTGCCATACCAGATTTGAGATCCTGATCAATACTCTCACGGCATCTAGCACTTCACTTTCATGGAAGGATCATGACTATAATTACATAATTATTTGCACACCTATTGACATAATGTCAGTCTCCTGCTATTTCATAAGTTCCATGAGGGTAAAACATAGATGTTTCTTCATCATTGTAACCCCAGTTACTGAAGCTTAATATATATCTAGTGAATGGATGGGCAGATAGGGGGTTTTATTTATATGTCAGATGTATTTTAATTTCACTAATTTCACTAATTTCAGATGAATAGTAGGTGCTATGGAAAACATTAAAAATCTTGAGATTCCTCTTACATTGTATATAGATATATACACCATGTAGATCTGACTCTTTTCATCTCTTCCCAAGTTTTACTCATTTCACTAATGAGCATCCTGTCCAGCAAGTGTATATTCTATTTCTGTTTTCTCACGTCTCCGACTGTGGGCTGTTTTATTCATCAAGTCCTTCCTGCCTTCTTTTTCTCTTCAAGGCTTCCAGACTGTTTTTACTTGAATGAAAATATTGTTAGATGGCCTACTGTGTGATCACCACCCAGCCTCCCACTCTTCTCTGAAAATAATCACAGTTTAGTTCTAGTAAAAAAAAAAGTGTCTTCTTTTCTGTTTTGATCCTTGAAAGTAAGTCAGCATAAAATAATGAGACTGTCATGTCAAATACCAATAAGCCATTAAAATTGCATAATGTAAATTAGCTATATATTGCCATTCTTTATCTAGAAAGGAGCAGTATTCTCTATTGACTTGGTTTCTGCAGTAGGTTTAAATGTGGCATATTTTCTACACCTGAAAATAAAACTTTCATTTTCTACAGTCTTAAATTATATAAATTGCAAAGATACCACTATTAAATGTTCTCAAATAAGTTTTTAAAATTGGTTTTCAAAAGCAAATTACCTCAAATTTAGAAAGATATTTCAAAATATCATTACAATTGAGAAATATGGGATGTAGACATAAATAAGGCATAATGCTTTAATTAATACAAAGCTGAACCTTGCCACAGTTTTTACGCTGAAAGAAAGATAATTAAAAACAATACTGTGAAGTATTTTTTCATATGCCTCCTGGGTTACTGAATGGATGAGAAATAAAGATAATGGTATAAAGAAAGAGTTGAATGTGAGACGCATAAAAGCAAGAACATGCATTGTTCAATGATGGGTTTTTTTTTTTCTGTATTTAACTCTCTAAATTGCTCCTATGTCTTAAACAACTGCTCAGAGTATTTTAGTAATTAGTACATCAGGGATACATTAATATAAAATGATGATCTTAACTCTAGGATTTTTTAAGCTTTAGTAATTTTCCTTCCCCAAAGCATAACATGCAAATAATTTAAATTAAAACAATATATCTCCACAATCTACCGATGCACTCTAATATATTAAATGTATATACATTAGCTTACACATGCAAAGCTGAAAATATTGCATTATTATCCATTGAACACTTCTCTAAGATTACTAAGGATATGACTACATGATATCAATTCTTTATACCCTGAGACTATACAAACAAGACTATTGTTTTGGGAAGCCACTGTTTGCCAGTCTCCTTATACAGACCTCTTCTCTTCCCTTCATATATCAAGGGCTTATTATCAAATTGCCTAAAAAGACCTACTCCGTGTCTGAACACTTGTACTCCAGGATAATCTATATGCTGCTGTCATTTCTCACAGCTATGTAATTTCACACCTGTGACCTGTTATTTCAAATTTTGCTTCACCCTGTATTTACATTTTTAAAGTCCATGTTGGAATATGAAACTCTTGTACCAAATCTTCTGCAAAGACAGCCAGTACCTATTGTATTTATTTTAAATTCTTTGGTTAATTTTCAAGTGCATTTATAACCATCATCTTCATTTAATCTTAAGGCTCATGACTTCTCTTATTTTACATTTATATAAATATCCTACATAAACCTAATATTACTCCCATTCCCTAAATATGACCTACTCCAAAAACTTTGAGTTTCTTGGCTGGGAGTCATAGGAAATTAGGCTGTTTGACCACAAATATGTGTCTCTATAGTTTATTAACTTTAAGTATTAAAGAAGTTTCTTACTCTCAAGACCTCAAAGCAAAATTCACCTAGAGAAGGCCCCAAAAATATATACATTTGAGGATTTTTTTTTACTGTAAGAAACAGATTAACTCACTGTTTATAAAAAGGTATAAGAACTATCACAATCAAGATGACTTCTTTAGAGAGAAATATTTTGGAGAGATGAAAATTTCTCTTCATTTTATTTGACATTTAAGAAATTATTTTTCATAATATGAATTTCGTCTTTTTCTGATCTTAAAGGTCCTATTTACACATTAGACAATTTAAAATATACAATTATACATAATTTCTCTATTCAGAGATGATTATATTAATATTTTGGCATATTTTGTTCTGATCCTTTTTTGGTGCACATACCAAGAAAGAGGACTGATACCTACATTTAATTTGAAGGGCTCCTTTCAAATTTTAAAACTTGGTGATTAAAAGAATCCCTTTATTGGGATGATGACTTAGTAAGTTATAAAATACATAATCACAGAGGTATGCACCTGAAATGAATATAATATCAGATGTCAACTGTAATTGAAAAATTAAAAACGATTTTAAAAAAGAAATAAAATAATCCCTTTCAGAAGTTTTTCTTTAAAGAAAAATTCCAGATAATGCTGTGGAAAGACTGATATAGAAAAAACATCATTTTGTAACCACTAATTAAATAAAAAATCCAAAGATCATTATTGGTTGAAACCATTAGCTCAATGGTTCTCAAGCCAAAATGCACATTAGTGTCATTTACAGAGTTCTGAAAAATATCTTGCCCAGGGCATGACAGATGACAGATCAATGGTTCTCAAAGTCTGTTCACCAATCCAGCAGGAGCTACAACTGCAACTTGTTTTTGATATGTTGCACAATGATGCAGATGAAGTTGTCATCCTAGGGCTGCCAGCTCCCCAGAGCCTTCTAAGGTTATCGGTAAATGTCAGACATTGCCATTCACCCCTGATGTGCATGCAGAGTTACCATGAAGAGATTTTTATTGGAAACTGTTCTTCATTGGTGATGAAACTCTTTCCTTTGTTTGATTGGATATTGAGCCTCATCTCATTCAGGGTATCATCATTTCTTAGCAATGTTCTCAATTCTTCAAACTGGAGATGAATAATGTAATTGCAATAAAAGAAGCTATCATTTATCAGTCTTGTACAACATGTCATATTCTCTTCTTGGGAATGTGCACATAGTCTCTAGCCACTTATTTTCACAAAAGGAATGTTGTTAGAAAAACGACACATTAGGAAAGCACATAGCCTTTAAGTGACCTAGAACACTGCAGTCGTCCTGATATGTTAATGTGATATCACATGTATGTAAGCTTAGGAATAAATGTGCACATATGTTAATTAATTATATAAAATGCTTTACACGTGTTTAATACTTGCTAATTTATAAAGCTACTTTATTTATAGTATCTCATTTTAGGCTCAAAATGTCTGGATGAAAGCCAATAAAAGGGGAGTGAGAAAACTTGAACAGACACTTTAGGAAAAGGAATACAAATGGCCAATAAATGAAGAAATCCATACCAGACAAGTAAATTAAAACTATAAAGTGATTCTACTACAAAAGCCCCAGAATAATGAAAATTAAAAGACAGAAAATGCCAAATATTGGAGAGAATGTGGAGCAACTAGAACTCCCACAAAGTATTGGTCTGGCTATAAATTGGTTAAACCAGCTTGGAAAATTGTTTAGCAGTATGTACTAAACTAAGCATATGTGTAGAACAGGTAGTTCTACTGAAACACATGTTTATAAAAAATGCATAAGAATGTTCACAGCAGCTTTATTCATAATAATTCTGATTGGAAACTATATATATGCTTGTCAACAGTAGTACAAATAAACCTATTTTAGTGTACAGTGGAATACTGAACAGCGATGAAGTTGAACAAGTTACAATTCCATGCAACAACGTGGATGGCTCTCACAAATATAACACTGAGTGAAAGGAGCCAGGCACGAAAGCGGATCTAGGGAGAAGACATGTTGAATGGGTACACTTCTGCTGTGCTGGTAATATTCTGCTTCTTATTCTGGGTGTTGGTACCCAGGTATGTTCAGTTCGTGAAAATTCATTAGGTTATGCATTTATAATTTGCTCACTCTTCTGTGTTCATACATACCAATATAATTTTTAAAATAATACAATGTCATTGCCAAAATGAATATTAATTAATTAATGACCAACAAAGAAATATTTTTAGAGTACATATTACCAGATTGCTATACTTTCTGCTATATAATCTCCCAAAACTCACAAGAACCATATATTACAATTTATGCTAATATTTATACTAATATTTTTACATTTAGTTAACCAAGTTGTTTGGCACAATTAGACAAGTTAAGAGACTAAAATGATAATTTTGTGGTATACTATAATATTTTAGATAACATTCCCCTATCTTCAAGCAATGGTACCAAATGATTTGTTTTTTTTTTTTTTTTTCATAAATGATACCCTTGTACATTCTCTAGCCCGGGTAATTTTCTCAGGGTAACATCGGACTCATGAAACAAGAGAGGAAGTATTCTATCACAAAGTGAAGCCTTCTGTGGTCGTACTGGACTAGAAAAGTTTTCATAAAGTTACTTTGGAAAACTTCATTTTTATTTATTTAATGCTCTTATATATATATATATATATATATTTATTTATTTATTTATTTATTTATTTATTTATTGTTGTTCAAGTACAGTTGTCTCCATTTCCCCCTCAACACGCTCTGCCACCCACCCATCCCCACCTCCCACCCTGGAACCTACCCCCTTTTGGCTTTGTCTGTTTGTCCTTTATACATGTTCCTTGATGACCCTTCCCATATTTATTTCAATTTTAAAACCAAAGACTGTAGTAACTACAGGAGCTCTCCAAGGTCCTTCTGCTACTAAATGTTCACACCATTTTGTTCTAGGTTTCTTTTAAAATTACTTCTAAAGCCCCAGGGAATGTCAGCTGTAGCACTTGTGCATCTAGCGTAGATGTAGAAATTGGAAGTGGCTTGTTTGCCAGTGGAAGTTCAATTCTGTTCTTTCTTTTTTTTAATACACATTTTTTGGTAAAGACTGTACTTATTTTTACAGAGAGGGCAAGGGAAGGAGAAAGAGAGGGAGAGAAACATCAATGTGTGGTTGCTTCTTATGTGCCCCTCACTGGGGACTGGCCCACAACCCAGGCAGGTGCCCTGACTACAAATCGAACTGGTGACCCTTTGGTTCCCAGGCCAGCACTCAGTCCACTGAGCCACACTATCTAGGGCTCAATTTTATTCTTTCAGTTTCATCTCTTTTTTGTTAGACACTGTGTTATGCAACTACATCAATGGTAGCAGAGGAAATGCAGCATTTGGCATTTTTCTTGTTTGATTTCCTAAACCTTACATCCTAAATTCTCAGACTTTTAATTATTTCATAAGTGGATAAGAATATAAAATAGACCCATTTGAATGTAAGATTCCATTCTAAGTCTAACCAAATTGTGTGGGTCTCTTCAGTGAGATTTCCTACTGCAGTACTTGATAGGTTCTACTTCTGCCTTTAAAACATTTTCTAAGTATTAACATGTTTCTCTGTGATGGGAACAGAACCTTGCCGATAACCCTTCCTGCTTAAATGGAAGCTAGCCTCTTAGTAGCATCATCACTATAAGATACTCAAGTTCACGTAGATGCATCCTCTCCTCCCCACCATAATGTCAGCGTTTATCATTATTTTTATTTCCTTTCAAGTTATAAGGTACCAGTAAACCATATAGTGCTATATTTTGAATATTTTTGAATATAATATTAGTGGAAATATATTCCTTGTTACATTGTACCTCCATATTTTTTACTGTGTTATACCTTTGCATGAATATACTACAATTAACTTATCCAACATTTATTCATCTAGTATACACTTTTGGGGGGGTTTGATTGCTTTTAGAAATAATCTAGCTGTTTTAAATACATAAATCAAAATTATTTTTCTGAATTGTTAGATTAATTTATACTTCAGGAATCTAAATACTTCCTGCAGTCCAAATTCTATTGGCACTTGGCACTATCTGACTCCCTAATTTATGTCAAATAATGAATATAAAATGCTAACTCAAATTTTAATTTACATCTTATGTATTACTAATTATGTTTATTATCTCTTAATAGCTTAATATATCTTCTATTACATATTTTATGTATATCTTAATATATGAAGTTTCTTGTTCTATAAAATATCTGTTCTTTTTTGCCTATTCTTCAAGTTAAGCTATTTACTATAGACTTACTGATTTGTAGGAGTCTCGTGTATATCATGCAGTGTAATCTTTTGCTAGTTATTTGTTGTAAATATCTTCTCCCAATTTGCAGCTTATCTTTTCATTTTTTTGTGTTGCCTTTTGATGCATAGATCTTTATTATAATCTAATCATACTGATCAATATTTTCTTTATGACTATCCTTTGGGGGTTTTGGTGAATAAATCTTTTCTTATTATAAGTTCATAAAGTTTTTTCTCAAATTATCTTTTAAAGATTTTACTGTGTCTTTTTTCCTGTGTGATCTTTAATCCACCTATAATTAATTTTGAGTGTACTTTGAAGTAGGTATACATATGTTTCCAGTAAAATGATTTTCTCTTTTACATACTGATCTGCCAGGCTTGTCCTGTTCTCTAGGAACTTTCCATAATATGAAAATGTTTCTGCAATTTCTATTGTGTTGAATTGCTTTATTTGTATATTTTTGTTGATATCACATTTTAAAATAAAAACATAATTTTGGAATGAATATTGATATATGATGGATAGATTTCTCAAATATATTATTTCTCATCCATGTCCAAGTTATTCTTAGGCTTTTGCATTTCTATTAAAAATTTGAAATCAATGTTTTAAATTCCACCAAGAACACTTATTAGTGTGTTTATTGCACTTTCATGGATTTTGTCATTCAATTTAAGTAGAATTAGCAATCTGAAGATATTGACTCTTCCTATCCAAGAACATGGCGTATAACTCCATTTACTCAGTTCTTCTTAAGTGACTTTCATTAAAGTTTAAAAATGTTCTCAATAAAAATCACATACGTGTTCTCTATAAAAATCAAATACATATCTCATTAGGTTTATATCTGAATCTGTAATATTTTCTTGTCATTTGTTGCTATATTTCCTAGCACTTTTTTCTTAAATATATATATATATGCAGTTGATATTTTTATATTATTTGTACCCACCAAATCTGCTAAACTCTCATGAGTTCTAAAGATCTATCAGTACATTCTATTCATAGTCTTTGTAGACAAATAATTCTTCTGCAAGTTTTTCTTTTCCAATCCTTTTGTGTTTAATACATTTCCCTTGCCTTACTCTGAGGATTAGGTTACTGTTTTAATGTTTACGAGACATGGTGACAGTGGACATTGTTTTCTTGTTCTCAGTGTTAAGGATAAAGTATGCAATATTTCATCATTGTTCTCAAAACATCTTACCAGAGTTTGTCAATTTTATTACATTATTTTTAAAGAATCTCTGAGTTTCTTGTTGCTGTGCATTATGTATTTATATTCTATTTAATAACTTATAACTGGATAGAGGAATTTAAAGTTAATAAAAATAAATGACAGTGCAATGTCCAACATACAGCATGCAATATGAGTGTTAGCTAATGTTAGTATTTCTATGTTTTTTATCTTCTACTTATTTTATTCACATCTCTTGTGCTTTCACAAATTGTTTGGTCTTTGCATTTATTATTATTTATTTATTATTTTTATCCTCTCCTAAGAACATGCTTATTGATTTTAGAGAGAATGGAAGGGAGAGAGAAAGAAGGAGAAAAATCAACATGAGAGAAATATCCATCAGTTGCCTCTCATATGCTCCCTGAATGGGGCCAAACCTGAAATCTAGGCATGTGCACTGACCGGGAGTCAAATCAGCAGCCTTTCGGTTTACAGAACAATGCTCCAACCAACTGAGCCACATCGGCCAGGGCTTCTTATTATTTTTAACAAAGGCATTTAAGATTATTATTTTTTCCTCTGCTACAGGGCACTTTATCTGTGTCACACTCACTTGTTTTTGAGCCTTGTGTCATATCTACAAGTGAATTTCTAAAATGTTCAGATATGTGAAAATCTTCAAGTTACCTCTTTATTAATGATTGTTCAGGGAATCATACTTTGATCATAAAATATGGTATACATAACCTTCACCTTGTGAAATTTGCTGAGATTTATTTTATACTTATTACTTAGTCACATTCTGTAAATATCTCATGTGTGCTTGAAAGAGATGTCCACAATGTTTAATATCAAGCTTGTTATTTGTGTTGGTCAAATGTTTTCCCTCCTTAGAATTTTTGTCTGCTTGATGTGTTACTGCAATGTGTTAAAATCTCCCACAATGTTGAAATGCAGATCAAATTGTTCTTGCAGTTCTGTCAATCTTTGTTTTATGTTTGTTGAGGTATATATGTTAACTGCATAAAATGAGTTACACATTATTTCTTTTTTAGAGTTCTATAAACTTATGGTTTATGGTTATTGGGCTATGCTATTAATTACATATATGTTTATAATTACCTACTGAATAACAATTTTAAAAGTGTATTGATCATTTTTGTTATCTCACATACATTTGGATATGGTTTTTTGGTAGTAAATCTCTATTGTTTGTTGTGACACAGTTCTATCAGTTTTCTTTTGGTTGGTTTTACTTGGTTTATTATTTCTACCATTTAAATTTTGTTTATACTTTTACTTGTATATAAGTCACTCTGACAATCTTGCCTTTAAGCTTAAATTCATCATGATGGTTGTTATATTTGATACATTTCTTTTATCCTATGCTTTTTATTTCCAAAATTTTAATGATTTTTCTCCTTTTTCATGTTTTTAAATTATGGAGGTTTTGTCTAATTTCAATTTTTTACTTTAGTTTTCAGACATAATTATTCACTGGTCATCCTGAATATTTAACATGTATATATAATTCAATGAAGTATATAACAAATCAATATCTCACCTGCCCCTGGAATAATAACAGTTTTTATTATTTTATCCCTTGGATTATTGTTTACAACTGCATACTTTTTTTCTAATAATTCTTTCCTGCACTGTAGGCATCCTTCCTGGGGTCCTTTTCTTTAAGCACAGATTTAGACATTATTTTAGTACAGGAATTCTTTATTTCTCTACCTCAACACTGTTGAGACTTGTGAACAAATAATCCTTTCTCGGTGGGGGTTGGCTGTCCCGTGCAATATGCTGCAGACATACCAAATATTCTTGTCGGGAGAAGAAGCGCAAGGAGAGGAACCGACAATTAACTCAAGTTTAAGAACCACTGCTTTGCAAGTGTCTTTCATATTAAACTCTAGCATTTTTTTTCTGAAGGATTTTTTATTTTGCTCTTGCTCTTGAAAGATCTAATTGTATACTTGTTGGGTTTACAATTATAGATTGCGGGTTATTTTCTCTCAGCAATTTGAAAATACATTCCATAAATTTTTGGTTTGTACCACTGCTTTGGGAACTATTTTCATTCTTTTGAAGACACTGTGTTTTCGTTGCTTAGGCTTTGGTATCTTTTATCTTTTTGATGATGTAGATTTTTCCTGTGATTCAGAAATCTAAGTATTGATTTCTTTTTATTTTCCCTACATGAACTTAATTTTAATTTTTAGTCTAAATAGTAACACCTTTCAATGTTGCTAAAAACAACCCCAACTATGATGTCTTTAGTTATTTGCTACTTATTTTTCTCCATTATCTCCTACTGGTTATCCAACTAGATATATATTACTTCTCACTCAGTCATCTATAATTTTTAATCTTTTCTTGGGGCTTTAAATCTCTCTGGTTCGCAAGGCTACTTTCTGGTCGCAATTTTCATATCCATATTCTAATTTTTTTTAAAGTTCTCTATAGCTACACTTATCTGATGTTTAACATGTTTATTAAAATTTCACTTTCAAGTATTACATTTTTAACTTCTATGAGAGTTCTTTTTGAAATATATCAGCCATTTTTAAGTTTTCTGGAATTTCATATGTACTCATGATGCTGTCTTTTCTTTTTGAGCATGGTAATTATAGTTGTTTTATTGTTTTTGTCTGATAATTCTCATACCTAATATATTTGAAAATGTAATTCCACCAGTTTTTGTTCTTATTGCTCATTTAGAATCCATTGTTCTTGTGTGTATACTGTGCTTTTATTGTGTGCTCATAGTCAGTAGAGCATTATTTGTAAGGACAGTATGAGGCACTGGTGGAAGATTTCTATTCTGTTCCAAGGAAAAGTAGCTCCTACTATGTCCAGCACTGGGGAGAACTACAAACCTCGTATTATTTTCATGCTGTAATTGGTATTTTGCAGATGACTTAGATAACTATTACATTAGGAATGGTTTGTGGTTCTGAATCCTTAAGAAAATTCTCTACCCACCCCCACCAGTTTTAGCAAGTTTAAGGCAAAAATTCTTTAATGTTGACAAGAACTTTCTTTTACTTCTGTTGAGTAGATTTTATTGGAGTACAGTCCTTTGAGGCTCTACATTCCACCCCGTTAGATTCTCAAAGTTTGGTAAGCCCTAGGCTTTACCTCTGGCTCCCCACACACTTAGCAAATGTTAAAGCTTAAGCCCACTATCGACAAGAATCAGCAGACGACCTCAAGGTCACTTTCAGCTTCAGCTAATAGTTAACTTCTGGATTTTTTCTTGGCTTCCTGATGTTGTTGTTTTGTTTTGTTTTCATTTTCTTGACAACTTAGCTATATAATTAAATATTTTAATAACAATAAAAAGTTTTAGTTGTTTTAAAGAGAAAACATTAGAAGGTTTTTCTGATATATGCTGAAAATGGAAGTCAATTTTTTATTTTTAAATAACACAAGTCTAACAATGCCATCTACTTGGTTCCTCTAAAAAATAAGCTTTGACCATGTATTCAATAGAGCATTCTAATCACTGTGTTAAGGACTAAAAGTATAATGTGACTAGGACAGAATCCATTTTTTTAAGTAAGTCATTGCATTCTAATAGATGAAAAAGGTAATAAACATAGAACTTACACTTACAAAAATAATTTTTGACACCAATGAATGCCATGAAGAAAATGATGTGAGACAGAGTTAATTGGGGCAAGATACCTGATTTATCTAAGGATTGGACCATTGGCTTTGAAGAATTAAAATATTAACTGAGGCCTGAACGATGAGAATTATATACTTATTGAAAAGTGAAGAGTGTTCCAAGCAGAAAGAATAGCAGTTGCAAAGGTCCTGAGATGCAAATTAGCTTGCCTGTTAAATGAAAGAAAAATGGCCAATGTAACTAAATACAGAAGATGAAGAGATAATTAGAGAGAGGTAAGTTCAAAAATAAAGGTACATGCTAAATAATTATGTTGGTAGTCCATGGCAAGCTATCCAAGGGATTTGGATAATCAATGGAATACAGAACCATGGCCAGGCTTTGTGCATGGGAGTGATGTGATCTGATTTATACTTCTGAAAGATCCTCCTTGCAGCTGTATAAAAAATGGACTGGAGAGTGTTAGAACAACTGTAAACTGGTAAGAGTATTTTTGTCATCCATATGAGGTCATACAAAAGCTAGCATCAGGGCTGGGGAAGTGGTGGTGAAAAGGGTTGACTTCTGATAGTAGATTGAATGTATGATAAAGACAGATTAAAAGCTGACTCCAAGGTTACTATTTACAGAAATATATAGAAAGTTTGGAGGAATAAATTTTTGCAACATAATAGTTATTTTTTAAATATTTTAAGTTTGAGGTACTTATTTGATGTATCTAACTGGATAAAATCTAGTTAGATATATTAAGGGGGTATTTTCATAGTTCAGGACTAGGGAGCAGTCTAAAATGAAGGTAAAGTTTAAGTGTCATCAAAGTTTTGTAGTGTTTTAAACAAATGAATTGGATGAGAATTCCTACAAAGAAAATGAGCATAAGGAAGGGAAGATAACTAAGGACAAAGAGCAGTAATAATTCAGCAGTTATTGATCTGCTCTTTTTTCTCAAAGCAATTATTGATCAGAGAAGGATAGAAGCAAAGATACTGAGGGGAAAAAACAGATGGGAGTATACTTTTCAGATAAATGTTCATAAAACTAAACTGAGTCGAGTCAATTAAGTTGCATGATTTCTCTGGCAACATCAGCTCCAGTGGTAAGCCAAAAGGTGTATACAGGTAATTAGATTAAGCAGAGTTGGTGTTTCATTAGGCAATTTGACATCAGTAGAAAGGGGTTAGGTAGTTATGATCTTTGCAAAGGAAGAGTTATAGTACTGGATCGTGGAATCCAGTCTATACTGAAGCAATTGCAGGGAGTAGGGTCACAGGTTGGGAGATTTACTGTGCTCAAGAACTGTTGGGTGGGTATGCCGGAGAAGGGATGGAAGGAGTGGGAAAGATGGTCAGTGAGAGGGAGACTAAAACCCGTATATTGAAGGTGACACAGCTACTAGAATGATGACTAGATCTAGAGTACGGTTCTACCAAGAGAGTCTGGTGGCTGAGGTGATTGACATGAAGCACAGTAAAATTCAATCTGAAGGGCACAGCGCATGGTGGACACTAAAGACGAAAATAGAGAAGAGATCACTGCTATTTTCAAGAACTGGAGAAACTAAGAGGCCTCATTTGGGATCTTTAGGACAGTGGAAATCTCCAAAACATTGGAGAAGAAGCCAGGAGCTAGATGCTGACATCATCAGCAAATAATGCAAATGATCAGGCAGCTAATAGATGACAATAGAGAGAAGAGGTAAAAGATGGTAGTTTGATGATGGGCTTTAAAGGAGGTGAAGTTTTTGAAGAGGAAGGAAGGAGACAAGAAACAGCAATAAAGGGCATAGAAGACACCCTCTGCAGCTCCAGGTCTCAAGGTACATCAGATCTGAGAGGAAAGGGGAATAAAAAAAAAAACAACAGATTCTATTTGATCATAGCAGAGAAACAATATCCTCAGGAAAGAGTGAGGTTTCACTAGGAGTAAGTAGGTGAAGGAAACCGTGGAAGAGTTGAGAAGGAGGGAAGTGTCCTTCAGATGCAATGAGAATTCTAAAAGGCACTGTGGAACGCTTTAGGAAGTCAGAAGTGGAAAGAAAAAGAGGACAGGATTCATCAGGGAATGTTCAGAGCATTTGGAAAATTTAGAAGATGATCATCATTAAGATGTGAGAGAATCTGAGCAGGTTGGGTTTCTGATGCTGTCGGAGGTGAATGGAACAGTAAGGCATGATGGCATTATTGCTGGAAATTGGAGGATACAATAGTGATTGAAACCGAAGGGCAGCTCAGCTTTCTATTTGGCTTGTCTACCTGTCCCCTAGAGCACAAGGCAGTGGAGGACCTTTGGTGGCTTGTCATCCTAAACTCGTTCTAAGCAATAATTTTTATGAAAGGAAATGCTTAATGGTATAGTTCTTGTTGTTTTTCAGTCTATACTAAAATAAAGATAAAACTATCAAAATAACAAATCTTGTTTTCTACACCTTTTATAACCATTAATGTTATATGCACACTGCACTTTGAAGAATGCAGATTTCCACACACCCTATCGCATTCATTACAGTTTTGAGGCAGCAAATTCCAGGAGATTAAGAGAGAGTAAGGAGGCCAGTTAAATAGAAAAGTATGTAAAGAAGTGAAGAAAGCTGCCTGCATTTTACATTTTAATTAAATTGGAATGAAGGAAATTGGGGTCTGAGTAGCAAAACAGGTGAATCTTGAGTCATTGGATAACAAGAAATATTGGGAGAACTTATAAAAGGCTTTCTTAATAACAACTCAAAAATGAGTTGCTTGCAGACAAAATAGGTTAGAGATGGCTCCTTTTCCTAGCTTGTAGCAGTCTCAGGGACACTTGAAATATTTTTCTTTCATCATTTTAAGACAAACATTAGAACATACACTCCAATTTTTCAAATGATGAATTCCATTTTCCCATAATTTTACCTTATTTAGATTTGGTCAAATATAACCTTTTTATCAAAAAACATGAGTAATAAATATAGTAATGAGTTATGTTTAAAATGTTGTGTTTTGAATATTAAAATTTAAATGAGTTTCAAAATTCTTAAGTGTAGATAAGACTTTTTCTAATCTGTATGTAAGACAAACACTTGATTATAACTTTGGATTTATTCAATATACCTATAATAAAAATAAGAATTTTGTTTGTTTGATTTTTACTTTTAGTAGAGGTGAGGAAATGAAAGAACACAAATATAATATGGCATGACTTGTATGATCTGAGACTCTTTTAAGACTAATTTAAATTATGTTCTTACAGAATTTAAAGGAAAAAATGAGAGATTTAAGAGATCAGAATATGTATCAAAATTGCAAGCAACATCCAAAGACTTTTTTCCATTTTTGATAATGCTTTTCTAGAAAAACTGAATAGAAGTACACTTTCAAAGGTAATTACAGCTGATAAAAAAAATATGAGTTGAATGTGACCTGAAAAAAAGAAGTGGTGAAAAATTAGGAGGAGAAATTGGGCAATTTTTTTTTTGTTCTGGCCATAATCAAGACTGATATTCAAAAATATCTAACTTTTGCAAATCTGAGCTGGTCATAGCTGGGGCCCTGTTGTGACAGCTGCAATCCCTTAATTGCTGGTTGTCCTTTTAAAAAGACTGAGAAACCAGACCATGCAGAAGAGCATTTAGGGACCTCAGGCTGAGTATTTTCTCGTTGACAAATAACTGTTTTCAGTATTTAGCAATAGGTATGTATATTCTACTCCACAGTGGCTGTAAAACTGTTTGTCCTTCGCCACTAAACACCTTTCTATAAAAAGGTGCTATACACTATATACAAAATAAACCATATTTATCAGAATATATTGTATGGATTGTTACATGGATGCTATTTACTGTATATGGAATAACTAATAATCTGCCCTCAAACAAATTTATCACCCAAAGTTTATGGTCCACCCCTTATTTTTCTTCTTTGTGTCTCATTCTTTTTCTTACCAATTGTCAAGATGTAGTGGGGTGTGGTGGGAAAAGCATGCATTAGAATTAGACTTCTATTCACATCCCATTTTCACTATAAACAAACTATATAATTTTTGCCAAATTATTTAACTTCTTTATAATTCAATGTTATCCTTCGTTAAATAGGGCTCATGAAATTTAGAGGCAAAAAATAAGAGACATCCAGCACAGTATCTGGTGCATAGCAATTACCCCCAAAATGGGAACTATTCTACTGATTTGAAAATTAGAAGGAGATTACTAAAGCAGGTACTTTTCACCATGGGGTTGGGCCTTAGTATGTCCAAGAATCCCAGAAAATGGCATGTAAAACACGTTATTTGTGCATAAACACTCCTCTGGTGAGAGGGTCTATAACATTTGTAAGATTCTTAAAGGGTGTTTTGAATTTAAAGCATTTAAGAGAAAAAGTGGTTGAAGAAAAGTTAGCAGAAAGAGGAGAGGAAATGGCATGGAAAGAGAAAAGGATGAGTAGGGAGTTAGAACAGTAATTAAACAGGAATCGTATCATAACTTTAAATAGGGGAGCCAATTCACTGAGAATTTGCAGAGAAAGGAGACCATAGCATTGGCACAGTTTTAAAGAGAAAGCAGAGTTGGCAGAAATGAGTAGATACGGTTAGACGCAATCAGGAAAGCCAAGCAGAAAACACTGCAGTTTGTAATGGAGTCTGTAGTAAGGGCAGTGGTTCTTAAGGTTCCTGGGAAGCTATTTCAAATCGCTTCCGTTTTATCTCTCCTTTTTACTCAAAACCGTTTACACAGTTCAGTTGACTGTGTTATGTGTTTTACATGGATATTTCTACCCCATTTTGAGACATTTAAGCCATCTCATTACTGTTATATTACCATATTGCCTGATATTACCTATTGTTAATAACTTTAATTAGGGTTTGATGAAGCTTATTCAAAGAGGTCTTCTCTACACAGGTTAAATGTTCAGATTTGCATTTCAACTTCTATTCCCTCTGACAATTGATCATTTGATTCTCTTGAACATTTTCAGAATGGGCCAAAATGTGAGTGATGGTTTTCTAGAAGAGCAAACCAATCAGCTCTCTATGAAAAGGGAGAGCTTAGTGATAATCAGAATTATGTGTTACTTTGAGAGGAATGTAAATAAGAGAAATTCTATTTGAATTTATTGTCATTAGTGAATCATCAAAAATTGTCACCAAAACATAACTTAGGACAACACTAAACGTAAAAAGAAAACAGAAATGTTGATGAAACCATAGCAAGCACAAATTCTGCAAATATCAATTTCCCCCAGATATTAAATTAAGCTGTATGAGGAATCTTGGAATCAATATGCTTGTCGAATATTTGAAAATGAGTATTCAACAACCATCTACTTCAAGTTCACTCTGTGCCAAGCACAAAGCTTATGGGAATCGTGTTTTAACTTCACAATAACTCATTTGCTGCCTTTACAAATGAACAAATGGCAGCTCGGAAGGTTATGTATGAATTCCCAAGGCTGGACTAGCACAAATACTATTCACCGAGGGCCTACCATGTACTAGAACTTTTCATCTACTGTCTTCATCCTCATAACCACAAGTTAAGAGAAGCTTTATTGTTATTATTCATATTTACAAATGACAGCTAAGGTCAAGATAAGTTAAATAACTTGGTTATACAGGTAAAACAGAGATATAAAAGTAAGAACACGTGTTTCTTGACCTCAAATTCAATTCTCTTCTACTTTGTCATATTTGTTCACTTACCTATTCTCAGAACAATATTTATTGTGTACCTCATATTTGCCACACATTTTGTTAAACATTGTACATATGATTATGATAAACAAAACAGTCATATTCTTCTTCTAATGGAGTTTACAGAATATGATGATAAACAGATTTGATTTTATTTTTTAAGTTTATTTATTTTTTAGAGAAAAGGGAAGGGAGGGAGAAAGAAAGGGACAGAAACATTGATGGGTTGCCTCTCGCATGCCCCCAACCAGAGACTTGGCCTGAAACCCAGGCATGTGCCCTGACCTGGAATCCAACCAGAGACCATGGGACAACACCCAACCCCTGAGCCACAACAGTCAGGGTGAAGCAGATTTTAAATAAGTGAGCAAACAAGGACTGTAAAGAAAAGAGAACAACTTAGTAAAGAAAAGAGGTGATTAGAGAGGACCTCTATAAGAGTCAATTGTGAACAGAGAAAGTGTGTGTTCTGGCTGGATAGAAGAGCATACAGAAAGGCTCTGCGACAGGAAAGAGATTGAATTTATTAACTCCAGTTAATAATTATCAAAGGCTTTTTTGTATAAAGGATAATATGTGCTTACATTAGAGATCACATAAATGTATTTATTAACAAGTTTATTTAATAGTAAGAAAAAATACATACATGCTTTAAAAAATGGGAGTTTTATACAAGAATCCCTTTTTCTAGCAATGATATGCTATAGCTGCTTAGCACTTTTAGAGAAATCATATGCTTTCTAAATTGCCATAGTCCTTCCCAGAATGTTTGTCATTTTTCTTATCTGCAGTTATTTTAATCTGCAGCTCTTGAACTTGATTATTAAGCATCTCTAATGCTCAGTATTTATTTTAAGCTGAGTCTAGCATAACAAACCACTGCATTTTTTCCCATTTGCCTACCCACTCTTCTGGTGGGTGCTCCATAATGAACATCCTACAGGCTTCACCATGAAGTGCTCTGCTCACTTATTAGTTTTCTTCCGCATCACCAAACATGCCAACCAAAATACAGTGTCCTCCTAACAGGCCTAGACAGTCTCAGAGAAACAGGAAGCAGAAGAGATGATTTCTGACCCTTATGCTAGTCTTTCCTTCCTCAACATATTCACTAAAGTAATGTCTTTTCACTTTTCTACCTATACCCAATATACTTTCCACCTATGATTTCTTTTCCCATATAAATGATGGATCTGAATGCAAGGGAAAGCCAAGCAAAGAGCACCAGCCAGACTAGATTCAAATGACCTACTTCTGAATGCTCACTCTTCATATCCTGAGTTTTTCATAGGAAATATATAAAATAAAATTTATATATTATATGTATATAAAATAAATAATGTATATAAAATAATCTATAAAATGTTTATAAAATAAAATATAATATATAAAGTAGTCTATACAGAATATAACAGACTTTATATAGAGTTTTGATTATAAGACTCAAACATTATATTTTATATGTATTATATATAGACTTTATATAGAGTTTTTTTAAATTAAAACAGTGACACTAAGGTTGCACGAAAATGAGTGTTTTTATTTTTTGAGTTTCTGTTTCTGCAGAGAAATTTGTCAATACTTTTCATCTATTGTCTTCATCCTCATAACCACAGTGTAAGAGAAGCCTTATTGTTATTATTTATATGTACAAATGAAAACTAAGGTCAAGATAAGTTAAGTAACTTGAGAGGAAGAAGATATAGTAGTAAGAAGAACCTATGTCTCTTGACCTCAAATTTAATTCTCTTCTGATAAAACAGGCATCATTTTAGACTTTCTAGAGTATGTTCACAAAAGACAAAACTATTCACACAAGTTTCTTAAGTTTCAAGAAGGAATATTTAAAGACATTAGGGCCTCATATTTCAGTAACTATGAACACAGTACACTAAACCATTTTTGAAGGCTTTGCCACATAATGTTTTTTAAAGCGATTGTAGATATGTATAGTTGTATCTTTTTTGTCTTTTTCTATGTGCTATATTGTTTTTATGCCAAACACTGTATCAAAAATATTTCTATTAAGAGATATACTATAGTTGCTATTAGTATAAGTACTAAAGTCAAATATTTATTAAGAACTATTTGTGTCAAACTCTATACTAAGAATTTACATATACAATTTCAATAATAATTACAATAATCCTATGAACTAATGTTATTAACCTCATTTCACAGATGAAGGCTTAGATTATCCAAGGTTTCACAGCAAAGAGATGGCAGGGAGGGGATTATAACTTAATATACCGGGCCTTCATAACTTTGAATCCTGGAGATTTAAAAATATCAAATTTCATCAACTCCTAGTGAGTTCATCAGACTACCTGTATAAATACACAGTGTGCACAGAAGTAGGTTTACAGTTGTAAGTACATGGAACACATAGTTTATTCTTATATTATTATTTAATAGTTACTGTATTATTTTCCATAGAAACAACTGTAAGTCTACTTTTGCCTCCCCCTGTGTAAACAGCTGGCACATGGATTTAGCTCCATAGCTTTACTAGGTCTGACATGCTACATTCTAAACCCAGTACTTTGGGCATTGCATTTGCCTGAAATCTATTAAAATAAGGTTAACACCTATGGTGTTGGAGTCAAGCTTGTCTCTTAAGTCTCAGTTTCTTCCTTTCTTTTTTTTTAATAATTACTTTATTGTTGTTCAGTTACAGTTATCTGCATCCTCTCCCCTCCCCTCCCCCTCCCCCTCCAACCCCACTTCCCTCCCCTGCCTCCCTCCTCCCCCTTGGCTCTGTCCATGTGTCCTCCATAGTGGCTCCTGTAAACTCTTCTCCCCATGTCCCCTCCCCCCTGGCCACTGTCAGACTGTTCTTACTTTCAATGTCTCTGGTTATGTTTTGCTTGCTTTCTGCTTTTGTTGATTATGTTCCAGTTAAAGGTGAGATCATATGGTATTTGTCCCTCACCGCCTGGCTTACTTCACTTAGCATAATGCTCTCCAGTTCCATTCATGCTGTTGCAAAGGGTATAAGCTCCTTCTTCCTCTCTGCTGCATAGAATTCCATTGTGTAAATGTACCATAGTTTCTTGATCCATTCATTTGTAGATGGGCACTTAGGTTGTTTCCAGCACTTGGCTATTGTGAATTGTGCTGCTATGAACATTGGAGTGCATAGTTCTTTCAAATGAAATAATATTATAATTTGGTTTTAGCGAGGATTAAATGAGATAAAATAAAGGCCTTGGCAAACAAGAATCACTCAGTGGTATCTGCGGCTACATTAATTCCAAGGACACAATGAAAGGTGCTGCCTGAACCCAGACTCCCTGACATCTATCTTTCTTTAAATATTCTGTATAAAGAGACTTAAAACAATGTGTATTTGTATGGAGGAACGCAATTTTGGTATATGAGTATTGTTATAAAACTAAGATTTATAAAATGCCTGCAGTGGTTTAGATCCTTTATAAGACATTTTATTGAATACATTTTATTTAATCCTCATAACATTTTTGCTAAATGGTGTTATTATTGTATCCATTTTTGAAGATGAGAAATTGAAGGCTTAGAAATTTAAGGGTTTTCCCCAGGAATACAAAGCTAGTGTGTGGTTTTAGACCTAACTCAGATAAATTGTAACATCTCAGCTCTTTCCACCAACCACACTGAAAGCTTAAAATTCATTGTTTTTGACTTTTCCTAATCAAAATTGGAGATAACTATGAAGTACTAGGAAATAAAACATTTCTTTTGCTTAGGATTCTGTAAAAAATATAATACACTAAGGCATTTCTCTACTACATTTTATAGTATTTATATTTCAGAATTGATCTTGAGCATACAGAAGAAAGGCCATAGTTTACTTTTTAATAAATAAAAAATAGTCAATATGCATTTGGGCAATGTTTTTCCTCTGAAAATTTTTCCAAAATTTAGCAGTTCTTTAATATGATGGCATGCATTTTTCAGATAATAAGTAATTATTAATATTTTTAGTATGCTGCCTTTGCTATTTATGGTATGGTTCTTTTTAGAATTTGTGGGTGAAAGTATGGCTTTAATTATATGTTGTATCTATCAGTTAACTGACAAAGTCTCGGTTAAATTTTCACAGGCTTCTCTGTTTAGTTATTCACTCATTCATTGAATATTGATGGGTGCTTCCTACGTGCCAGGTATCACGCTAAGAGTGTGAACAGAAGAGCATACATGGCCCTGCTCTGGTGTAGTTGAGAGCCCAGTCGGGGACACAGGCATCACATAAGTGAAAATTGGCAACACAGATAAGTTCCATGATGGAGAGATTCATGGTGTTGTGAGAGAGCCTGACAAGAGAATTTAACCTTGTGTGGAGGTTTGAGATGACTTTGCTGAAGAGATGACATTTGAACCTAGGTCTGAGGAATGAATAAGAGTTGGCCAAGCAAAGAGGGAAGAATGAGTTCCTTTCATGTAGCAGTATATGCCAGTTCTTCTTATGATTTCATTCATACTGAATAGATATCATATGTTGAAACATAACCCTCAAGAATATAACTGAACCCCTGGGTTCTAAATTATGAAGAAGACCCACCATAGAATTATAAATGAGCAGCAAAGTCATAAAAAGTCTTTGCTTCCTACGTATCTTTACACACACACACACACACGATTTTTTACCATACTATTATAGAAACAATGATAAAGCATTTCCTTTGATGTGTAAGACAACTATACTGCATGCTTTACATTTGTGGAGAAATGTGTGCAAGCATTAACCATGGGGAATTCATTAAAGGCCTCAGAAATTACTACCGTGTGCCAGGGTTTGTGCTTGGCTTTAGAGATTCAAAATAATATAAGTTAGTGCCTAATAAATTAGGAATAAGTTATCTTATGTGAGTAAGCATGCAATTGAAAAACCCTGAGTCACTAACATAAGGATATATTGCTTTGTTGTATAATTGTATAGATGAATTTGAACATAGCTATGTTTAATTATGCTCTCTTACTGACCCAACAGAGAGACAGTGCAGAATCCCTTTCAATTTGAAGTGAAAACTGGGAGATTAAGACCCAGGATTTGTTCTCAGGTCCTGCTATTGTCTCAATGAGTTTTCATGGGGAACCCCCTCCCTCGCATACCAGTGCCAAGAACAAGAAAATACACGCTCTACTGCTATGCACAGGCGATGTGATTTCTCAGGAGAGTTAATATTTAAATTGCTTCAAAATGATAAGTGAATATTTTAGAAATGCATTGAAAGCTACATAGTACTAGACAGTTGTTATTATAAACCTGAAGGTAAAAATTATTTTCAAGTTACACTGGCATACTTTTGTTCTCCAACAATTTACCATTTGTGTAGGGTTGAGCTGTTCTCGAAACAAAAAACCTTGTGACATAATTATTCAAATATAATCTCTAAGATACCGTCCGCCTCCAAAAAAAGGCTTTGGTACTTTTTATTCCAAAATCCACTCATGCATAACAAAGAAAATGCTCTTCCTCTGAGGAGGTTTTGTCATGAATAGGTTAGGAAAAGAAACACTCAGGTGGATTTATTTAATAATTGATAGTGGAAATAGAGTCTTAATGAAATTTCCATCTTCCTGAAACATGAACTCTTTATTACTTTTTATTATTACCTAACACTGATGTGTGCAGTTACCTGACATAGCCCAGCTGAAACTCCTATTAGCAATATAAATTATCTGTGTTGGGAGTTTTTTCAAGCCCTAATCTATCTCTGTTAGTCTCAAATAAAACAAGGTAAGCAGGGGTGAAGAGAAAATTACCAAGCTAGAAACATGTGTTTTTGTTCAATACGTTATAAATTAAATGAATGCTTGCTTTTAAGTTTCAGAAACCGATACCATTAATGGTAATACCTCATTAAAACAGATTATGTATTCTTGTGGATGTTCTGTGGAGTCATCTAAATTTCAAACTGTCACCTTGAAAGTGTTTAAATTTACACTCTTATTAAAACTTTCTAAAAATAATCATTTGTAATAAGAATTGTAATATTTGGAAAGGACTCTCAAATATTAGGGCCATTCCCATTCCAACATTTTTTTATTTTATAAATCTGAAGATACTCAAACCCAGAAAGAAATGAATTTCAATTGCCTAATATTCTAGAGTTGCCAGATTGGAGATGATAAAAACAAGCAGTGTCCGTAGAAGCCCTTAATCTCGATGAAGTAACAACTTCCATGATAGACAAGTAAAATCATCCTTCACCTGCTGGAAATCTGCCAAGGACAGGGAACTCCAAACTGCTCCTAAATTGTGCTCTCCATTTTTGAACAATGCTATTCATAACTTTTATGTATTGGCCCCTATTCTGCCCTCTGAACTCACACTGATTCTTCTGTTTTTTCCACAACTGTCTTTCGATTCTGACTGCAGTACAAGTGACCCTTTGGAAATCTCTCCTGCCCATTCTTAACACCTTTCCCAAGTCTTCATATGAACTTTCCTTCAAACTTTAAATCTTCTGCTGTTTCTTTCTTTGAGGATTTTATTCTATTAATTTCCTTTCAAAAATGTGATATCAAGAATAGAAGACTATAATAACTTGATTTTGAACTTATTGGACACAATAGAATTCATTGTGGACACTAAAATTTATATTATCATAATTATATGAATTGTATAATATAACAATATTATGATACTATACCTTATTTTATTTTAATGTTATTTGTAGCATTTCTTTAAAGCTGATTTTAAATATTCTAAAGTTGTATTACTCATGATACTATCAACATTATAACCACATTTTATAAAATTCACTTATGTTTTTCTGGGGGTTTGAAATATTTGCAATGAGCTAGAAAGGAGAAATTTAGAAACAATAAGCAATTAATGCCATTAAGGTTTGTAGTATTTTAATATAGTTGAAATCACTCTATAGCAATGAATAAAGAAGCAATTATACAATTTCCTCAGTCCAGGAAAACAGCCTTTGGAAGGGCCTGATTATTGGAGATTCCTTCCTAACAAGTAGGTCAGACATTAGCTGAAGGCACCTTGAAGCGTGTTAAACATTTGGTACCAACATGTGAAAACACTGCTGCTGTAAGGAAACCATACATTTCTAAAGAAGATGCCAATATTTATTAGCATATTATCTACAAATGATTGCTCTTTCTTCATTAAGGAAAAATGAATAAATAAAATTAATTGAGTGCTGACTTTATGCCAGTCACTGTGCTAAGTCCTCTTCATGTATTGTTTCTTCTATTTCTTAAAATGTTTTAAATTATATAACACCATTAAACCCATTTACAGATGAGGAAGAATGAAGTTTATAGAAAATAACTTGCTAATGACAATAATTCTAGTTAGTGATAAAGACAGGACTTGAACTAGGTATGTCTGACACTCAAACTCTTAACTACTTTGTATCATCCATTCATTACTTAGTTAACTTCATTAATTAAAACAAATTTGTCCACTAGTATTAACAAGGCTCAAAACATGTTCATATAACTGGTAAGTGCTGGGTCTTACATGGAAGAATTCTAAACTTCTTCTGACCCAAGACCAGTGGCTCTTTTGTGCTGCTGTGGCCAAGCTGAGGCCCCAGAGTCCTAAACTCCGTATTACACTTATCTCTATTTGGACTTCATGTTTTGAAATTCAGAGCAACCAACATATAGTTTGGCCTCTATTTCTCCCCTCATGACTTAGGCTAAAGAGCAGTTTCCCATTGCAATGTTTCTAATGGCAGAGAATAATGAAAATGTGTCCTTGTAATGTAATTGGAAAAGTCCCTTTCACGTGCTGTACGGTTTGGGGGAGTTCTGTTTCCAAGTTAAAAATTAATGCAAATTTTATATCTTACTACATAATATATAACCGTTTTATTTCTATGTGTCTTTTAATTCAGTTTCTTAAACAAATAGAAGCCTTGTAAAGAAACAGCATGTGGTTTCTTATGCCCTGGTTACTGCCCTGTAATGGTAGGACGTGCACATCTCAGTTTGAGAATAAAGGCGGTAAGAAGTTCATTCAAAATTTATTAATTCATTCATTAAAAAAATACTTGTTAAGTACCCACTCTATGTAAAGATAATACAGGCAGGATATGGTAATAAATAATACATACTATCTGTCCAAGAAAATCATAACAGGGAGACTGCCTACCAAACAATTCTAACATTTACTGACCCTCTATTACTGAATACTGTTGCCGTAAGTCTTAGAGTTGTTAATAAAATATTAACACATTCTTTTTATCTAGCTTTGTTTCAAAAACTTCTGTGGGCCATTTCCAGGCAGTGAATAAGTATTGATGCCACAGAGGTAAATGCCATTTCTCACTTGCTCTCTTACTTAGGTTCTCTCTGGGTTTTTGCTTTGACTGTATCTCCTATAAGCATCTTTATATAGGAGGATGGATGTCTGAGATAGCAGGTTAAATAAAACCTTTGCATTACAGCATTTCGTATGTATATTCAATGTGTTCAACTCTAGGTTCCAATGTCGCTTAGTTGTGACATCATTTTCCATATATCTTTCCATCATAATTATAATTAGTTGATTATTAACACCCAATACTTCTAATTGACCAACATTAAGGAGTCCCACTGTTATACTAAGCTAGCTTCTCCCTTTTTTAGTGGTCTTATCTATCTTTGCCATCCTATCATGAAATTTCAAGGTCATTGTCTATTTTGAATTGCTTCTAATATATTGTTAGGATTCTTTATGTGGTTTCTCAAAGTTTTTAAAATACTTCAGCTATTTTTACTCCTTTAAAACTGTTAAATTTATGATGTATATAGTCTCAAAAGCTTACAAAAGCATTAAATAACCACTCATAAACACAAATAGTTTTACAATATTATATATTATTACCTTAAAAGTATATAAAACATATTAATAACATGTACTGAATTGCTGGCCTAGTTTTAGCAATACTGTATAAATAAATGTCAGAAATATATGGAGATTGTATAAAAACCAACCCTAACATGTCATTTATGAATAACATTTATAAATTAATATTTATGATATTGAAGTGGTTGTTGTATGTTTCATTGTCAGCTGACAAGGATGGCATCTGAAAACCATACCAGCCAAGACCTGAAAAAACATGACTGATCATTTTACATGTAGACAAAAGCAAGGCGATGTGAAATAGCTGCTTGATAAAGTTATAAGCAACTTATTAAGAGGCTTATAAGACTATTTTTCCTCATTTGAAAGAACTTGTGTAGGTTTAATGGAGAAGGTAGCATTTTAACTGAACCTAAAATAGAGGTGAGTAAACCTGTAAAGGGTCTTCTTTAAAGCTCTGTGGACCAAGAAGAAAAAAGCGAGGATATTATGTAGGCACTTACATGACCATTTCAAAAGCAACTTTTTAATGCAATTTTTAGCTTTTGGACTAGACAAAAAGAAGGAAGGAAGGAAGGAAGGAAGGAAGGAAGGAAGGAAGGAAGGAAGGAAGGAAGGAAGAAAAAAAAGAAAGAAAGAAAGAAAGAAAGAAAAAAAGAGAAAGAAAGAAAGAAAGAAAGAAAGAAAGAAAGAAAGAAAGAAAGAAAGAAAGAAAGAAAGAAAGAAAGAGGAAGGGAAGGAGGAAGAAAGGAAGAAAGGAAGGAAGGGAGGAAGGAAGGAAGGAAAGAAAAGAGGAAAGGTGGGTGAAAGATGACATTTGGCTTCAGGCACTAGTTTGTTGATATCTGACTTAAAGTATGCCTGAGATTTTAAATCATAAATTGGAGGGAAAGAATGTTCTGGCCTGAGAAAAAGCAAAAGCACAGAGATGTGTTTTCTTTAAGTGTGAACAGGGAGAGAAGAAAGTATCAATAAAGCTGCAAATATAAATAGACTCGATCATGGAGGGCTTAACATAATATGTTGAAGTTTAGTTTATATGAAAACTGTAAGTTTATAATAGGTTAATTTATTAGTAGAATTTTGAATACTTACAATGGGTCAATTATATGCTGTCTGGAGTTTGACTCCAGACTTTATATTCTAACCTCAATGATATGCTCAATATGAATTCCCTGATTTAGCACTTGTTTCTTCGATGCCTGCTACAAGCTAACTAAGAATATGACAATACATATTAACACAGTTCTCATTCATCAGTTGTTTATTGTCTTATATACCATAAACCATGAAAAACAATATCAGTATGAAGAATTTGTACACTGTGGCAACAAAATTTAGGAATTCATAGATTTACATCATAGATTTACAAAGAAAATCATGATATTGTGAAGCCTCATCTGTAATAATAGTTACAGTGTTTTACTGTATACATTATGTAGGACTACCCCTCCGAAAAAACGCTCAAATACTGACACACACAAATACATACATGCTTGTCAGAGTCCCAGTTGAGAAGGGAGTTAGCTAAGGAGACTGGAACTAAGTCAATTCTATCGGCAGCTTGGGCCAGGACCTACTCAAGTAATTCCCATGGTACCGTGTGACATCAGGTAGATACATAGACTGAGATTCTCCATTTTTACTTGGGACCAGGAGCCTCTCGACTCTGAGAAACCGTGATGGAAGTCCCACTGTATTTATTCATGCCTGTTTTGCTCTATTCATTGAGTTGACAAACTAGTTCTTGTCCATCTGGATCACACTAATGGCATATCTTTTTATTAAACCCTAGATATTTCATGGTGTTTAGAAACCCTCATTTATGTCTTTCTAGAATTAAATGTGCTCATTAACCTTGGAAAAATAAATGATTAATGTGAGTTGAAAGGTCAAATTCTCTTACTGGTGTCAACATAAAAACTTTCCCTGAAAATATACATTCTCTTGGAGTTACCAGAAACTCTTAATGTGACTTTATTTAGTAAAGAGGACAGAGAACTGGAAGCAACCAATACTGTTGCACATTCTAACCATCTTCAATGCATAATGAAAACTTACAAATTGACTTAGATCTTTTGCAAGAGAAATCACTCTCTAGGAGATAAAGTGAGTTTTCTAAGATTTCACCCACCTGAAAAAAGCATTGTCCTCTTTAAGTTTCCTAGTCATAGATATGAATAGACTATAACTAGTATAACACATGCTCATTAAAACTGCCACAGAGTTGTTTCCCTGTTCCATGGGGAAATTAAAAATAATACAGATTATTAAAACACTTCAATAAACATAACTCAATCAAGCAGAGGCAATACATTGTAATACCATAGGGATTCTTGTTCAAATAAATTTCTCAGACATAGATTGGTTTTGCTAAAACATAGCAGAAAACTTCTGCTAATTGTAGAGGCCACAAGTGAAATATGAGTAAGCAAACTGGTAATAATTTTTAGAAATTAATGTATAAACACCTCAAAATATATATATGCAAGATTTGTCCAGAAGTGATCCAGCCATATAATATGAAAAATAGAGACATTTATTGAAGAATATACAAGATACAAGAAACATTGTACATAGGACAATGACACCTCAGTCCCCTTCAAAGTAGTCACCTTGGACCTCACACAGTTCTCCTAGTCGCCATCAGCTACTCTGTCATATTTTCCTGAATCTCATTGACAGTCTGAAATCTCTTCTCTTTCAAAGGTGATTTTAGTTTTGGGAAAGGCCAGAAGTCACAAGGCACCAATTCCAGGCTGCAGTGGGGCTGAGTCTCCTGGATGATTTCATGTTTTGCCAAAAAGCCCTGGACAAGAAGTAATGCATGATCAGGCACATCATTATGAAGAAGCTACCAATCACCAGTTGCCCATAACTGTGGCCTTCTCAATCATCAGAATAGTTTCTGTGGAGGAATGTCCAAGCTTAAGACAAAATTTGATGCAGATTCGTTGATCTACTCAGTCATTTTGAATGTGATGGCCACACAGTACACATGCTCACTCAATGGTGTCTACCACCCCACGGACTAGTACAGTGAAGTCATCATTGTTCACACATGCGCATTCCAGTCCACTCTCCTTAGCTGCCAAGTTACATCAACTTCACGCAAATGAGTGTTATATTAACTGTGGCTGGACACTTTCTGGACAGACCTCATATATCAACTAATGTATACATATTAGATTGTTATTTTTCTTATAAGCCTCTAGTAGCTAAGGTAGGAGCTCTTAGCCTGAAGGCCATGGGAACAGGCTTAAACAAGATGGAGTCAGAGAGACCTAGCCTTTTATTCTGTTACTTAACTAAGATGAAAAAGTATTTTCTGGGATGTTCTTTTTGCAAATAGTTTTGCTAAATTGTTGAATATGATGTCTAAAACAAAATCAATAGTCTGAATGATCACTGGTTAAGGATACTCTGAGCCAGCTGGCTGCCCTGTTTGATACAATAAATTTGGAAGGTAAGCTGGTTTAGCATTATTTGATAAAGATCACCCTGAAAATACTAGGAAGGCAGTTCTTAGAGTTATTAAAATATTTCAAAGGAAAAATACCATTAGCTCAGGGGTGTCTCTTAGTAATAGCTAGGGCTATGTACAGTATCAAGTTTTAATTGCATACATAATTTTTTCTCTAATTGCACTCCATAAATTGTTTTTTAATTCTCAAATTATAATCATTCTTTTATCTGAAACTTCCCCAAATGCCCGTAATTTGAACACTTCTTTTGCCTTGTTAAATTGTTTCAGCATAGCAGTAAACGCATACTGAAATCTCTAGTATGTTACTTACTGCTTTCCCATTTACTCAGTGCTATGCTAGCCTCTTGGTTACTTACTCTCCTTTTTACCACAATAGCAAGAAAATAGTTGCCTGCTGTTGTGGATTTTAAGTTAAGCCAGTGTCACTGTAGTCCTAACGCATATTTGCGGCTTCCAATGAACATGTGTAGACGGTGTAGTTGTTTCTGCTGCCCTGTCTCTAGGAGTTATGAAAGTGTGACACAAATGAAAGAGGCATTCTGGGAGTGGAAATGGTCCTGCTTATATAATTAAAATACTGACAACAATACACCACTTTATGAGCCCGCATGCATGCTACGCCTTTTCTTGCAAAAGCACAGTATATAGCTAGGTTGGAAATCTTTCAGTTAATTGCGTAATTCAAAAATATATGTTGTGTGCCTATTGTACATAAGACATTGCAAGGGTCACGATGGATACAGAGGAATATTCAGAGACAAAAGTTAACCATAAGGGCCTAATAATCAATTTGTTAAAAAAAAAAAAGCACATGCATTGCCTATAAGAGACCTACCTCAGAAAAAAGACCTACACAGACTAAAAGTAAAGGCACAGGAAAATATGCCAAGAAAATAGACAGGAAGAAAAGATGGAGTAGCACTAATTATATCAGACAAAATAGACTTTAAAACAAAAGACATAAAAAGAAACACTGAAGGACACTTCATAATACTCAAGGGAAGAATCCGTCAAGAAGACATAAACATTGTAAACATATATGCAGCCAACATAGGAGTACCAAATATATAAGGAAAATCTTGGAGGACTTCCAGAAAGATATTGACAGCAACACACTAGGGGATTTTAACACCCCGCTGTCAAAAATTGATAGATCTTCCAGACAAAATATCAATGAAGATATTGCAGCATTGAACAATGTCCTAGATCAAATGAACTTAACTGATATATATAGAACCTTTCAGCCCAAAGAAGCAAATTACACATTCTTTTCAAATGCATATAGACCAGTTTTAAAGATAGGCCACATAACAGGACACAAAACAAGCCTCAACAAATTCAAGAAAATTGAAATCATACCAAGTATTTTCTCAAACCACAAGGGCCTGAAGCTAAGAAACCAACCTTAAGGGAAAAACAAAAACATGCAAATTCATGGAGATTGAATAGCATGCTACTAAACAATGAATGGGTTAATAATGAGATCATGGAAGAAATCAAAAAGTTTCTGGAAACAAATGAAAATGAGCACACAACAGTCCAAAACTTGTGGGACACAGCAAAGGCATTCCTGAGAGGGAAGTTGATAAGGATGCAGGCCTGCCTGAAAAAGACAGAAACATTTCAAATAAACAACCTAACCCTACGCCTACAAGAACTCGAGGAACAACAACACACAAAGCCCAGAGTGAGTAGAAGGAAGGAAATAACCAAGATTGGAGCAGAATTAAATGACATAGAGACTAAAAGAACAACCCAAAGGATCAGTAAATACAGGAATTGGTTCTTTGAAAAGATAAACAGAATCAGCAAGCCTTTAAGCATACTCATAAAGAAAATTAAAAGAGAGAATCCAAATAAAGTCAGAAATGAAAGAGGTGAGATTACAACTGATACCACAAAAATACAAAGAATTGGAAGAAATCATTACAAACAACTATATGCCAAGAAATTTGAAAACCTGGGTGAAATGGACAAATTTCTAGAAAAATATAATCTCCCAAAACTGAATGAAGAAGCCGAAAGCCTGAACAGACTGATAACAGCTGACAAAATCAAAGCAGTAATCAAAAATCTCCCAACACACAAAAGCCCTGGATTGGATGGTTTCATAGGAGAATTTTATAAAACATTTACGGAAGAGCTAACCCCTACCCTTCTCAGACTATTCCAAAACATCCAAGAAGAGGGAAGACTCCCAAACTCTTTTTATGAAGCTATTCATCATCCCAATTCCAAAAGCAGATAAAGACACAACAAAGAAAACTACAGGCCAATATCACTGATGAACCTAGACACTAAAATCCTCAACAAAATATTGGCAAACCATGTCCAGCAATATATTAAAAAGATCATACACCACGATCAAGTGGTATTCATCCCAGGGATGCAAAGATGGTACAATATATGCAAATTAATAAATGTAAAACATCACATAAACAAAAGCAAAGATAAAAATCACATGATCATATCAAGAGATGTGGAAGGTACAGCACCCATTTATGATAAAAACAGTCAGGAAAGTGGGAGTAAAAGGAGCATTCCTCAACATAATAAAGGCCATATATGAGAGACCTACAACCAACATCATACTCAATGGGCAAAAAGTAAAAGCTTTCCCGCCAAGATGAGGAACAAGACAAGAATGTTCACTTACACCACTTCTATTCAACATAGTATTGGAAGTCCCAGCCACCATGATCAGACAAGAAAGAGTAATAAAAGGCACTCAAATTAGAAAGGAGGAAGTAAAACTCTCACTGTTTGCAGACGATATGATAGTGTACATAGAAAACCCTATAGACTCCACCAAAAAACTGCTCAACCTAATAAGTGAATTTGGTAAAACAGCAGGATTCAAAATCAATATTCAGAAATCAAAGGCATTTTTATACACCAACAATGAAATATCATATCAAAAATCAGGAAAAAATCCCATTTGTTATGGCACAGGAAAAATAAAGTACCTAGGAATAAACCTAACCAAGGAGGTAAAAGACCTGTACTCAGAAACTACACAACACTGATGAAAGAAATTAAGGAAGACACAGATAAATGGGAGCATATACCACGTTCATGGATTAGAAAAATAAACATCATCAAAATGTCCATACTACCCAAAGCAATTTTTAGATTTGACACAGTCCTTATTAAAATACCAATAACATATTTAACAGGTATAGAAAAAACATTTCAAAAATGTATGTGGACTATAAATGACCCCAAATAGCTTCCGCAAATTTGAGAAAGAAAAACAAAGTAGAAGGGATCACAATGCCTGATGTCAAACTGTATTACAAGGCCACTGTAATCAAAACAGTATGGTGTTGGCATAAGAACAGATACATATACCAATGGAACAAGATAGAGAGCCCAGATAAAACACAAGTCTCTGTGGTCAATTAATATTCAACAAAAGGGGCAGAAGCATAAAATGGAGTAAAAATAGCCTCTTCAACAAATGGTGTTGGGAGATCTGGACAGCTACATGCAAAAAAATAAAAATAAAACTCGATCACCAACTTACACTGTATTCTAAAATAAATTCAAAGTGGGTAAAAGACTTAAATGTGTCAGGACATCATAAAAGTCCTACAGGAGACTATAGGCAGGAAAATCTCAGATATTTCACACATTAATATTTTCACTGATATATCCCCTAGAGCAAGGTACATAAAGAAAAGAAAAACAAATGGGACTTCATCAAATTAAAATGCTTTTGCAAGGCTAAAGAAAGCAGCAGTAAAATGAAAAGGGAACCAACTGTATAGGAAAATATATTTGTCAATGATACCTCAGACAAGGGTCTGATCTCCAAAATACATGAAGAACTCACACAACTCCACTCCAGGAAGACAAACAACCCAATTAAAAAATGGGCAGAGGACCTGAACACACACTTCTCCAAGGATATGCAGAGGCCTCAGAGACATATGAAAGGATGCTCAGCATCACTAGCCATCAGAGAGATGCAAATTAAAATCACAATGAGATACCACTTCACACAAGTCAGAATGCCCATCATAAACAAATCAACAACAAGTGCTGGTGAAGTTATGGAGAAAAGGGGACCCTAGTGCACTGTTGGTGGGAATGCAGACTGATACAGCCACTGCGGTAAACAGTATGGAATTTCCTCAGGCAACTAAAATGGAACTGTCTTTTGACCTAGCAATACCACTGCTGGGATCATAGTCTAAGAGCCCTGAAACACCAATTCAAAAGTACCTATGCATCCCAATGTTCATTTTGAGCAGCACAATTTACAATAGCAAAGTGCTGGAAGAAACCTAAGGGCCCACCAGTAAATGAGTGGATCAAAAAACTATGTTATATTTACACAATGGAATACCATGCAGCAGAAAGAAAGAAGGAGCTCTTACCTTTTGCGACAGCATGTATGTAACTGGAGAGCATTATGCTAAGTGAAATAAGCCAAGCAGTGAAAGATAAATACCATATGATCTCACATATAAGTGGAACCTAATCAACAAAACAAACAAGCAAGCAAAATATAGCCAGAGACAATGAAATAAAGAACAAACTGACAGAAACCAGAGGGTAGGGAGGAGAGGAATAATGAGGGAAAATAGGGAGAAGGGCCATTCAGGAACATGTATAAAGGACGCATGGACAGAGCCAAAGGGGGTAGGATGGAGGGTGGGAGGTGGGTATGGGTGGGGCAGGGGGGCATTGTGGATTGCAAATGGAGTCAACTATACTTGAACAAAAATAAAAAAATAAAAAATTGAACAACAGTAATTAAAAAGAAAAAAGAAAAGAAAAAAATTTAAAAATGCAAAAAACATATGCAAATGAATATTAAATAGTGTATAAAGCAAATGATGGAATATGCAAAGGTACTATGTTCTAGCTCAGTGTCTTATATATAGGGGATGGTCAATACACATTGACTATTATGATTAATATACGAGTTGAGTTGTACATACAAATGTATGCTTTTAGAGTCTAGACAAGAGCCTTCACTGTAGAGTATTCAGGAAACTTGAACAAGTTTGTTAAGGTGAGGATCAGTAGGGTTTGAGACAGTGAACTTAATCAAGGCACACACACCCCATACTTACCTATTGAAACTTATAGGGTTCAGGAGTCTTTAGTTTCACTGTAAGAATGTACTCTGCATGGCCTCATTGCCCTTCTTGCTTCTGAGCATATAAAAGAAAACGACTGCTTCAGCTTCATTGAAACTGAAATGGTTAAAAAATATGTTTAAGGTTTTCCAATTATGAAACTTCTTTAGATGTTATAGACTCTCTGATAGTTGTCTCTGCCATACCTTAAAATTGTGCTTTATTATTCTGAAATATATGAAATAATACTAAGAGATTCCACATGCCCTTTACTTAATTTCCCCCAGTGGTAACATCTTGCAAAACTGCAACACAGCAAATAGGATATTATCAGAGATGGAATCAATATGGAAAACATTTCCATGACAATTAAGATTTCTTAGGTTGTCCTTATGATCACTGTTACTTCTCTCTTGTCCCAACACCTTCCTTAACCTCTGACAACCTCTATTATCATCTCTGTTTCTGTAATTCTGTCCTTTCTAAAATGTTCCATAGATAGAATAATACAGTATGTACCCTTTGGTGTTAGTTGTTTTTTTCTCCCACTCAGCATAGTTCCCTGGACATTTATCCCTGTTTTGTATGTATTGATAGTTGCTTTTATTGCTGACTAGTATTCCATGGCACGGATATATCACAATTTGTTCAACCATTCATCTACTGAAGAACATCGGTGTTATTTCTGGGATTTGGCTGTTATAAATAAAGCTACTATAAAATTACATGTACAAGATTTGTGCGAACATAAGTTTTCATTTCTCTGTGGTAAATTCCCAAGAATACAATTGCTTCATCACATGGTAGTTTCATGTTTGTGTTTTAAGAAACCGCCAGACTGTTTCACAGAGTGGCTTTACCAGTTTACATTCTCACCAGCAATGTATGCGTGATTCAGTTCCTTTAAATTCTCACGAGCTTTTGCTTTTCTCAGTATTTCTTATTTTAGCCATTATGATAGATGTGTAGTGATAGTTTATTGTGGTTTTAACTTACATTTCCCTAATAGTAAGACTGAACATCTTTTCATGATTTTTTGCCATCATTATATCCTCTCAAGTAGAGTGTATGTTCATACGTTTTGTCTATTTTCTAATTGAGTTGTTTGTTTCTTTTGCTGTTGATCTTTTTGACTTACACAGTAGAGACCAGTCCTTCATTGGTTATGTGTTTGTAAATACGTTCTCCCATTCTGCAGCTTGCCTTTTTGTCAAAGGCTTTTAGTTTTAAAGAAGTCCAATTTATCAGTTTTTCTTTTGATGGGTCATGGGTGTCAAGTCTAAGAACTCTTTGCCTAGTCTACATCTTAAAGATTTTTCTCCTATGAAAAAAATTATAGTCTTATATTTGACATTTAAACCTCTAATGAATTTCAAATTAATTTTTGTATAAGGTGTGAGGTTCAGGTCAAGTTTACTTTGTTTGGTTGGTTGGGTTTTTGCTTATGTACGGGATGTCCGATTATTCCATCTCCACTTGTTGAAAATGCTACCTTTCCTCCACTGAATGGCTTCTGCAACTTTGTAAAAAATAAGTAGGGTATCTGCTTCTGAGTTCCCTATTCTGTTCTGTTTATTTATTTATCTGCATCTCTCCTAATATCCCAATAGCAAAGTAATAATTCTCAAAATCATATAGACCGACGCCTCCCACTTCATTAATTTCAAAATTGTTTTAACTCCTCTATTTACTTTGTTCTTTCATATAAATTTTGAATACTCCTGTCTATATTTACTTAAAAAAACCCTGCTAAGATTTTGATAAGAATTATTTAAAACTGTATACCAGTTAGGGGGGAATTGAATTCATTACTATTGAGTCTTTCAATCCATGAACATATAGGTTTCTTCATATGTTTATAAATATTTACAAATTTGCATAAATGTATAATTATAGTTATAGTAATAGTTATAGTTATAAATCTTTCATTTCTTTTATCAGCATGGTGTAGTTTCCAGCATAAAATTTCTATACATGCTTTTTACATTTACATATACACGTAGGTATTTTACTTTGAAGTATGATTGTAAATGGTATTGTATTTTTAACTTTTGTTCACTGTAAATATATAAATATATAATTAATTTTTGTATGTTTATCTTGTATTCCGTGACCTTATGAATTCATCTATTAGTTAAGAGGTTTTTTGGCAGATTCGTTGGGATTTTCCATGTAGATAATCATGTTATCTACTAATAGGGAGAGTTTTATTTTTCCTTTCCCATCCAGATATGTTTTATTTTATTTTCTTGCCTTATTAAACTAGCCAGAATTTCTGGCAATATGTCAAATAAAAATTGTGTGAGTAAACAGTTTTGCCTTTTTCTGATCTTAGAAGGAAATTATTCAGTCTTTAACACTCTCTGATATTTAAATCTTAGTATTATGGTTTTTAGTGTCTGTTTTCTTTACAGATGAAGTAGAGGAAAGACCTTGAAATGTAGTATTTGTACGCATGGGTTTTGAGTTTGCTCAGAACTGGGTGTGATTTAAGCCTCTGTTCCTCCTCAGGAGGCTTCCGTGGGCCTAACCCCTCTAAGCCTCACTTTAGTCAGCTGTAAATGTGCATTGCATTTATTCATTACACAGATTTAAAATCAATATTCGTAAAACTTTTTTTCCTTTTATTGAACTTATTGGGGTGACATTGGTTAACAAACTTAAGCAGGTTTCCAGTGCACAATTCCACAGCATATCATCTTTACACTGTATTGAAATCTCCTTCATAATAAAAGCATTTGCCTATCGTACAGAGTTATGAGAACTGAATGACATAAGACTGACAAAATACTTAGCATATGGTAAGAATTTCAATTTTAGCTAGTATCACTGTTACTGTTAGACTACAAGTATCAAATGGAAAACTGTCTTATAATAATAGTTATATCAGTGATTTTCAATGGGCATGAGGAGAATAATATTATCCCCACCCCAAGGAACATTTAGAAATGTCTGGAGACGTTTTTCTTTGCTGCAATTGGGGGCGGGGAGGTGCTATTTGTGTCTACCGATGGAGGTCAAGGACACTGTGAAACATCCTACAATGCACAGGACGTTCCCCATAATAAATAATTTTCTGCCCCAAAATGTTAATATAGCTATGGTTGAGAAAACCTGAATTAGATGGAAAATAAATGTACTGTATATGTGGGAATATATGAAAAATACCTTACAGTTTACTAGTGAGTTCTTTGTTCTCTTTAATCTTGGCCTAAACCCACCTTTTCCAGGATTCCTTCCAAATCGGCCGATCCAAATTCAGAACTTCCCTTAGTCTGGCACCCTTTAAATAATATATAATTTATACTTCTAGATTGCGATTGGGTTGCCAGACAGAGAGAGAATATTTACATTCTAAGACTGTGTATTCTTTGGGAATAACTCTACCTTTTTAGTAGACATTGCTGATAGTCATTAAATACATTAAACACATTTAATAATTCATCTTTGATTTGGCTTTTTGGGTCTTGAACTCTGGTTACTTTAAAAATACATGTTTCTTTATGCTTTTTTTTTTCGGAAACTCCTCACAGTTAATGATGTAACAACTTGTCTGCCAATAAGATTCAGTAATGGTGCTAGAAGATTGTTCTTCAAAATGCAGTTTCTCACATGGGACTGCCAAAATATAATGTAGAGATAAGCACTAAGAAAGATGACACACTAGAACATTTTTTTTTAAATCTTAACTTTAGCTTACATGTAAACTTACATGTTAGTATTTGGGTCTAAGGGGCAATAAATTACAATCATTTCTTCTCCAAGATCAGATAGGAATTAACACATCAGCTTTCTAACCAGTCAAATGGATTAAAGAATAAGGTTTAGATGTTTGGCAACATGTAACTATTTCATATATCTCTTCCATTAATGTAAGATGATCCAAGGAATAGTTGACAAAGCAGATACTTACCTGGTCAGCTCCAAGGGCAATCAATCCCCCAAAACACAGGCTCTGCTTAAGGAGACAAGAAGACTACTCTACATAAGGAAAGAATTAAGTCATGGAGAGAAAGGCCATAAATGTGAGATATTCCAAATAAAAACATAAGGATGAGGTTCCTCCCAACCATTAATGTGGAAAATGACACTGTAGACTGTCAGACACCAGAACAGAAGACACAGAGGAAGTATATTCTAATGTAGGCAAAATGATAGGAATTGTGAGGAATAAAAATGAAAGGATGTCCCAATGTTGACCCTCCTGATTGAGGTCTTTATTAATTTCCTACCACAGACCCCTCCTGTAAGACTCTAGAATTAAAAGAATGGAGGAGAGTAGGGAGGAAGGCAGCCAGGTAGTCCTAGATTAGGCAGAGGAATTCTCTGAGGAAAGGTGGAGGGTTGAGAATTAAACTGCAAAAAGCAAAGACAAGCTGTTACTCAGTAGGATGTGTCAGGCTGAACTATCAAAGCACGGTGAGAAATGTGGGCCTCTGGAGAAAAATAAAATGAGTAGATAATCAAAGAATTTGTAGGCTAATCCAATGAGATTTTTTGGTTGTATTCATTTCAATTAATATATTGCTATCATTTGTATGAAGAAAAAATACTTAAGAAGAAACTGAACATGATCAGTTTATTAAAAATTGCACTGTGTGATATGACATAATGAATTTTCATGATTAGTTTTTTGTTTGGCACTAAAAAACTGAAGCCCTAAATCATCCAGGCCTGGAAACAAGAGAAAAACGTTTATCTAAACAGTGAGGAAAAGGGAATGTGAGAAACCAGGCAAAGCTAATTTTGCGTGGATTAAAAAATATGATGAGGGTCCAGCAACTAGCAGAGACCAGCAATCACATGACATTGGCTCTGGTTGACAGCACTTGGCAACAGCTGTGATGAATGTCCTACGAACAGAATGATTCAGGTAAAAGCTGGAAAACTTTCAATGAAAAATCTTTCCTCAGAGGAAGGTGAATGCTTCGTATACATTCAATCAGTTCTTCATTTCTGTCTTTGGCTAAGATTCTGATTTATCCCTTTTTGGATAATGCTGATTTTAGGCTATCTTCAGGAAATAATGTCACGTCATAAAATATTCTTATTGTCAAAGAGGAAAATGTACTAAATAATACTACTAAACATCAATTTGCAAATGAGATATTGTATGCATGGATTTCAAAATACCCGAAATCAAAGTGCAAAAAAAAGGAAGCTCTAATGAAATTAACATGGTCTTCCAGCAAAGGTGAAGTGAGCTTTTGCTGCATATTTTGAAGTGAAAAAAATTGTTTTCATTATTTGTGGGTAAACAGAGAACCCACATGGGGGGACATTTGATAACTTTTTATGGGAGCAAGATGTTTCCAAAAGCACTTCTGGCTTATGGATAAAAACTCATGGTGAAGTCAAATTTCCTCTCAGATTGCAAGAGAACAGGGTTCTCCAGCATCTTCTCAAAAGTGAGAAACTTCAACTGCATAATATGGTAAAGAAACAGACTATTTTGCTGATAGTTTTTTTTTTTTTACAGTGGTTATTTTGTACAAAGTGAAATGGAGAAAATTCTAGGTCAAGATTTTCTATTTTTCATTAGGTAGCAAAGAAAAAGAAGATGTAAATAGATCCCTCTTGACAAAGTTATTATCTAAAAAGAATTAGTAGAAATTGTGATTCAGACGTACCTGTCAAGGCAGCATCTCTGACCCTGTGTAGGCGAGTGTAAAATCAGCACTAAGACTTGCAAAACTTTAAGGTAAAAAAAGATGATTAAATTCATTATTTTAGGGCAATAGATAATTCAGGCACCCCAGGTCAATCTGGAATAGGTAACAATTATACATTTGTGCAGGGAAAGAGACCATAAAAAGTAGAATATTTCCTTTTGAACCTATTATTATTATTATCATCCCCATGAATAGTAATTTCGTTGTGCTTGTCTACCATTCTATTTTGAAAAACTTAAGGAAAGAGATCATGTCTTCCCTGTTTTCATAAACTGCAGCCTAGCTGATGGCATGGCAATAGTGCATTTAAATATTCACTGAGGAAATGAAGTTATGGAACAACCCCAGAATATGATCTCTGCGTCAGATGTGCTTAATCAACACTGTTCAATAGAGATTTCTGTGGTGGAAATTTTAGGTGCTGCCCAGTTTGGTAGCTGCTAGCCACATAGAGCTATTAAACACTTGAAATATGGCCAGTGCAACTGAGAAACTGAATTATTAATGTTATTTGATTTTAAATAATTTAAATGTAAAATTAAGTAGCCACATGTTGGACAGTGTGGTGCTACATTTTGCAAAAGAGTGAAGGAAAAAAAGGTGATAGGTATGTAATCTGATATTTTAATATTACTTGTCCATTATCTGTCCCCATCTCAATTTATGATCTTTCATCAAGTAAGAAATCAAAAAATAATCTCATATATAAGGTTACGTTGACCAAATGTTTCCTTGTTGACTAGTAGTAACCAAATATCACTTAACCATCTCTTAAGCATTGACTCTATGTAGAGCAGAGCACAATGGAAGACACTAAGCACATAGACCTGTTGGAATCCTGGGACTGTCAAGTACTTGCAGAATATTCGTGGGGATGTTCCTTAAAGCCCCTGCATTTAGGTTCCCTCATCAGTGAAATGAAGATTATGCCCTTTGATAAATTGTTGGGAGATTAGCGACAATACCCTTAATCCTTATTGCAATGCCTGATACATGAGAGGTGGTACATGGCAGCTGTTACTACTGTGGTTGTTGTTAGGGTAAGAATGTGCTAAATGCTGTGAGGATATTGGAGGATATAGCATAGTCCCTGACATTTTAGAGAGATTTCTAAAAACTTTTCATTTATTCTACATAAATACCAATAATTTTTCTGTCCTTTCTCAATATGTCATGAATCCTAGTCCTTGGTATAAAGATTATAGGCAACTCTACAAGACCCTGTATGTTTTTGAGAGATTCCTGTCCTAGTTATATCTTCACACTCTTAGAACAGGCACAGGGTGCTTAGTGCTTAAAATGATTATTGAATTTAAATGATATAAAATATAGTCTTCACTGTGGCTACTAAAACAAGTAATACCCTTATAATGCATAACAACCCTCAACAGCTACAAATAAAAAATGCCATCGAATAGATAAATGCTTCTTAACTGTAGTAATAGCTCATACACAATTCTTTCATTGCATACACACAAGATAAATAAGTAATCTAGAGGAAATAGCAATAAATGTGAAGGATCTATGGAAAGAAATTATCAAACTATATAAACTATCAACTATATATAAAGAGGACTTAAGTTAATGCAAAGGCAAACCTTGTTTCTGGATGGGAAGATTAAATGTTATAGAGAAGCATAGGACTTTTAAAATTCAATGGTTTGTGGAGAATTTTCAAGGAAGTTTTGTAAAATAAAAATAATAAACTTACCCTATCAAGTACTAGAATAAATTTTAAAGCTGCGCTAAGCAAATCCATATAATATAAATAGAGGAATAGACATATAATAAGTGGAATAAAGCAGATGAATTCAAAATGGCCTCCAGTAAAAATAAGAGTTTAGTGCAATAAATCAGTCCCATGTGTGGGGGCAAAAAAACTGGTTTAACATCTTACCTCATACTATATACCAGTTACTAAAAAGTATTTTATTATAATAAATTCTAGATGGATTCATAGATTATATGAAATGACACCAAGAAACAAAAAAATCTTGTTTATCTGTTGTGAGGAAGGTATACTGAACATCAGAGAAGGTAAATACCATAGATAACAATATTTATATGCCTATAGACTCAACTTTTTACCATCACAAATGCATAAACACATTAAATTGTAAACCAAGAACTATGAAAAAACAGTTTTATAAGCACAATCAAAAGGAAGTTCATAGAATACTGCAGTTAGGAATTCTTCAACTAAAACTCTTGACTTAAATGCTGGTAGGATTGTATATATATAACTTTTCAACCAAAGACTAATTATTGTACTCTAATGTTTTTTCTTCAAAATAAAAATTTATAGTACTATACCTCATAGGGATAACATGACAAATATTAAATGTATAAAACTAGGTGAATAACCTAAAACATAGAAAAATGCTCAATAAATGGTAACTTAAAAATAAGGGGTCAATATTCTTTTTATATAGTTCTACATATTATGAATATTAATATTTTTCTCATATAAATGTTTCAAATAAATTTTCTTTTTTTTAAGATTTTATTTATTTAATTTTAGAGAGGGGTAAATGGAGAGAGTGAGCAAGGGAGAGAAACATCAATGTATGGGTGCCTCTCACACACCCCCAACTGGGGATCTGGCCCACAGCCCAGGCATGTGCCCTGACTAGGAATTGAACCAGCAACCCTTCGGTTCGTAGTCCAGCACTCAATGCACTGAGCCACACCAGCCAGGGCTCAAATAATTTTTCAAGATCATTACTTGCTATGACTTTTGTTTTTCCTACTTTTTGTAAAAAAATTAATTTATTTAGTGAAATCCATTGGATGCTTCCTTCATGACTCTATATTTCCATTTTATTTAGGAAGACTTCCCCTCCTTTTCAACTTCATTTACATGATTATAAAAGTGTTCATCTCTATTTTTATCTAATATTTTGACATTTTAGGGTGGAGGACTTGACAAATTTTAAGACATCAAATAACAAAAAGAGGGAGGGGAAGACAAACACGTATTTATTCCAGTCCAGGTTACTGGAGGACTTAATAGGTGTGCTGTATGGCATTCCCTGTTATAGTCAGCGCCCATAAGGGAAGAACATAGCTGAGCAGCAGCAGCTTGGCCCGCAGCTTGCCGAAGGCTCCGTGAATCTCCCCATCAGTCTGCGCGGTCTTCGTCCTTGTTTGTTCAGTTAATGAGGCTTTCCCCCTCCAAGCAAAGAGCTCCTTAACTCTAAATCCATTTTGTGCAATAAAGAGGAAGGAATCTCATACAGTGATTATTCCTTATGAATGCCATGACTTAACTCCTATCGCAGTATTCAGCTATCTTTATTTTCTGATTTAAAATAGAAAAAAAAAGGGAAGAATGTGGAAGGGGAAATAGACATTACACTGTGGTGACATAGACTTTAAATTCTTGTCAGAGTTAAAACCCATCTGAAAAGTCAACTGATGGTTCAAAGGAAATAACTTCATGGAATCTGATCAAGATGTATATGAGTTGAATCTCGTTATTGCCCTCAACATTTCAGGCTAACAATTCTCAGCACAGTTAGGGTTCGTGCTTGTTTGGTATGTTCTGTCAGGCACAGGTAGGAAAGGTCTGAAAGAATGGGTTCTCTCCATGCCCCCTTGACAAAGAAAGAAGGCTCCTGGTTCGATGGGAAAAGCGGCTCCTGTTCCTAAGCAGGGTCTGCAGCTCACAGCTGAGTTTAGCAGTGGCGTCGAGTGGAGAACTGGGGAGATACAGGTGGTCAGAGGCTGGTCACTTGTGTGCTGGGTTTGCCTTGTGTACCAGCTCTTTCCGTAGCCTGGCCAGCTCCCTTCTCTGCTGCTCTCCCTCCTGCTGCCTGGCCTCCTGCAGCTGCTGCCTTCTCTGGGCTTCTTGAAGCAAGTTGCTTCTCTCTGCTGTTTCAGTTCATCCTCTGGCTGGTGCTTCTAAGTCTGTGCCTTCATAGTACCTTTCTGTCCATTTCCAAGCAGAAAGGCTCAGTCTGGGTTGCATTCTTCACCTTCTCTGGCAGGTTAATGGTGTCAAAATGAGGCAAAGGTAGTATCTTGAATATGAGCATCTCCTCTTTCTGCAGTGTTTTTTATTTTGTTCTTCATCTATAAATGACATTCTTTGTCTTGATAATCACTGGAGAAAGGGAATATTTACACAGTTTTTGCCTCTGGGATATGGGGTTTCAAAGGTAACCCATAATGTGTCAGAGGCTGTGCTCTTATCATCACTGGCTCCTCTTCCTCACCGTGGGTGGGCAGCTGGATTCTGTTCTTTAATGCAAAGGCCAGTGACTTGTGGGCAGTGATTGGAAGTACTCTCTTTTCAGAAACACCCACGACATCTTCCCAGATGTTATTCAGGCAAGGTCTGGAATGAAATTCAAATTGTTCATCATCTGATTTATTCTTTTTTTTAATCCTTCATTGATTTTATTTTTTATTGTTTGTGGCTTCTTCTTTGTCTCACATTTGTGGATTCTTTTCACAGGCAGTTCCTTGGGCAAGATGGGCGCACCTTCAAGAATTCTGGGATCAAGTTTCTATGCTCTGAATGGGTATTGTTGCAGTTTCTTGAGTCCCTCAGCTTTCTGATTTGCTGTGCTTTCCCAGGTCACAGGCCTTGCGTGCTGTATGGAATGCAGCACAGGAGTCTGTAGGTCTCTGGAAATCTTAGCCAACAGCAGACTGGAACTGTAACAGAGTAATATCCTTTTTGCTCCTCAAGTGATGTCTGTTAGATGTTCGTTTACAGAAGGCTTTGACCTGCTGTGCAAAAGACATATATGGAGAAGCTGTTTCATTAAATGTTCTTTTCTTTCTTTGACACAGGCTGAAAGGCTTTATAATGGTGCATCCCTTAGTCGGTCAGCTGTGAGATGAGGATGCTTTCACAGTTCAGGTGTGAAGTTCACTTCCTTATGTCCCTCTTGGTTCTTAGGATGTTGATTTTCTCATCTATGTGGAAGTGGAAGTTAACCGATTTGGTTATTTGGCTCACTAAATTCTTCACAGGTTGTCTACCTCCTGCAAAAGCAAGTTTCTTGAATTCTTCATTCTTTTTCCGCATCTCCATCACCCCCTGCTGCATTTTCATGCTTTTTTCTAACTCTTGCTCCTCAGTACTATTTAAAATCATCTGCCTTACAGGTGGAATATGTTTGCCCTTGGATTTCTTATTCTTTACAGAAGTATCTTGATGAGTAGTACCATATTCCTCTTCTTCTGACTTCTTTTTATTGTTAGAAAATTTTGTTCTTTGGAGGATAGAATTTCACTCGTGATTACAGAGTAGCACATCTCTTGGCTTTCATTTTTACATGATGTTTTTCTTTCTGTGCCAAATCCTCTCGAGCAGAGAGTCTAACGGATCTCTTCTGAGGTGGGGATGGAGTATTTCTTGGGGTGATTCCCTTGACTTCCAGGGAAGAACAAGCATTTGAGGGAATGCACTGTTGCACCAGATTTTCTTTTTCTGACTCTTTCTAATAAGGGTAGTAAACAGGTCTCAAAATATGGCAATACCTTGCTGAGGATTTTTCAAAGGAGTTTTTTTCATGAAAAAGCCCCAACCCATGCTTCCAGGAAACTTATTCTCCAATTGGCTGTCTCTTCAAACGGAGAGACTATGTTTAAGGTATCTTCCTTCTCATTCAAAGATATAAAATTGATGAAGTCCATGGGAGCATCATAGGAGTAAGGCTTTAACTTGTGACATTGTCCCCATCTGTGGTTTAATCTGTAAGTCCAATCAAAGTTACAATATACTTTCTCAACCCATCTGAAGTCTTGAAGTTTAGCAGAACCACCGCGGGATTCATTCAGTATTGTTGAAAATTTGAACTCAGGCTCTCCAGCCCTAATAAGATGATCTAATTTCATTTCAATTTAAATAATTAACTGATTGTCACAACACTATTTCTTTATTAGTCTATTCTTTCCAAAAAGTTTTAAATGCCATTTTTCAAGCTATATTAACATTTATTCATATGTATTTTTCTGGACTCTATCATGTTGAGTTTGATTGGAATTGTTTTAAATTTATAGATTAATTTGAGAAAACTGACTTTCTAAAAAACCAAGTTTTTAAACTTGAAGACAATATATTTCTCAATTATTGAGTTATTTTTAGTATCCAACATTTGATAAACTTGGAGTTTTCCTCAGATAGTTATCATACATCCCTTTTTCAATTTATCATCAAGAATTTTTTGTTGTGTTATCCTTGTTGGTATCACAAATTATAGTCTTTTACCATTATATTTTCTAATTAGTATTTCTGTTTTATTTAAAAAAAAACTATTGAGTTTGAGGAACTTACTATCTTGCTGAGTAATTTTGTTACTTCCAATAATTTTCTGTTGATTCACATGAATTTTCCTGTTAGATCATCTCATCATCCACAAGTCAGAGGGGCTTCTGGAAACATCTTGCTGCCATAAAAGCTATCAAGTATCCCCCCATGTGAGCTCTCTTTTTACCCATGTTAGTAAGAGTAAATTTTATTTTTCACTTTAAGAAGTACAACAAAACTCACTTCAGCTCTGCTGGAAGACTCATGTCCATTTCAAGAGCTTCCTTTTCGCACCTACTTTGATTTTGGGCACTTTAGAATCCATGCACAAAATGTCTTGTTTCCAAATTGATTTTAGTAGCACTTATTTAACACATTTTCTTATTGTGTCAGTGGTGTAATGAAAACATAACCACATGGGATCACTCAACAGAGCTCTTGCTCTGAGAATATTTTTCTTATTCAATAGCCCATTGGTGAGACAGGTGAGTCATCTAAAACTTCAAAGCCCAGAGGAATATGTGTGTACACATCCATGTATCTTGATGTTGTAACATTGCTAATTTATCATTCTATATTTTATGCAGTTTGATGCTTTCAATAAAAACTACAAAGACAGTGTACACATGATAAGTTGTATAGTCAATAAGTCAGTCATTCTTTTGATTACAATCTCTGAATATCCAGTATGCGCAAGTTACTACTACACTCTGGGACTGCAAAGGAAAAAAGATGCAGTTTCTGCTCTCAAAGAATTTACTCACCAGAAGAATTTAAGTATTTTCTATGTGAATCTGTTTTGGCAATCAAGGCAGTGACAGATGTCACAGCCAGATTATTCCTGAGTGCAAGCCAACCTCCAAGCCACCACAAGGTTCTCAGCAGCTCCAAGTCAAAGACATTAAAGTTGTATTATACAAGGAAATATTGAAACAACTGGTAATCTCATATCCTTCAGTTTTTAGTTTATTAACAAATATTTAGCTATTCATTTTAAATAATTTCTAGAGACTATGTCCCATAGTCTCCTCTGTCTTTTTATTTTAGCGCCTACCTCTACCTTTTATGATCAATTTTTTTGTTGTTGTTGTAGCCTTTCTTTCCAGTGTGAGCTATTTAATGTGATCCCTAACCCTGTAGCTCCTTCTTCTGCAATCCTAACAGAAGCTAACAGAATACTAGAAAGCTAAACAACCAGACCCTGTGGGGTGAAATAGAGCTTGAATATTCTCATGTTATTTGAATACCAGTTATCCAATTCTATTTTTTAAATCATATAGTAACTCTAAAGCATTTAAAAAAAAAAGGAAATGTTGCTGCCTGGGCCCTGATTCTGCCTAAAGCAGCAATACCTCTAAAATTCTTCATTCCCCACTAGTCCCCCACCCCTGCCACTAGCTCCTACTTGCCTAAAGTGAGAAAATAAAAAGAAACATTTGTGGAAGGCTATCATATGGCAGGTACAATTCTAAGTGCTTTCTTTATCTGCATACTCATTTAGTCTTCACAACACTGTCATGAAGCAGCACTCTTTTTTTCTTCTTTTATAGACGAGCAAATGAAGGGTAAAGTAAATTGTCCAAGGCATTATTAGCCTAGAATGAAACAAAGCCAGGATTTGTACCATGGAGTTAGACTTAAAAGTTACACGTTTAACCACCAAGCTACTTAAAATTATCTGTAACTTGCATTGGTATAATGAAATGAATCATTATACAACTGAGAATGAAATTAGAGAAGATTGGGAGATACGCTTTAAAAATTGGGAAAGGAGATGGCAAGGTTATCATATAGATAATAAAAATGATTAAAATTGCTTATTCTGGGAAGATGTGTAAGATAGCAGTCCATAAAAATCACAAAAGATATAGTTAAATAAGGACTCGTCTAATTAATTTGGGAATATCGGAATTGAAAGAACTCAGAAGAGTGAGTGAAATGAGAAAGTATAGATAAAGGGGGCATTGCACAGTAGCCAGCGGCAGCAGACCACGTTTTACACTACACATTCATAAGCATTATCACTTCCACCTTTTCAAATGGAGAAATAGATTTATGTGGATTAAGGGTTCAAGTCTTCATTTCTCCAATCCTACTGTCCTTATTCCTAATCCTGTAATCCTGCTTCTCATAGACCCCTTCATATTATTGAGTCAAAAGATAATGTTATTAGCTAACACATACATAGTGTAAGCTAGAGTATTCACCTTCAAAGAATTTATAAATATTAGCTCATTTAATACTTATCACAGCCACATAAGTTAGTATTATCTCCATTTTACAGGAAAATTAGTTACAGGGAGATTAATAGTTTGTCCCTGATGTGACTGGCTTTAAACCGTACAGGTCTAGCTCTGGAATCCAGGTTCTTAATCTCTACACTAAACCACAGCAAGGGGCATTTTAACTAGACCGTTGTTTTTCAGTGTGCATTCACAGTATTGCTGGGCTACATATAAAACAGTTCCGTAGTCAAACCAGTTTACTTTTGTCAGCGTATCAGGTCCTTTAATAAGAAATTGTAAAATGAATCTTACTTGTGTAAATTATCATCAAGGTCAACCTATATAAAACTGCTAAGACTCAACAATTTTAAATTTACAAAAAGGGCAAGAACAGACAGGGTATGGTATGCAGTATCTCTAAACAAATGGTTCAATAAAATATAAACATTTTAGGAAATCTTAATATAGAAAATTCAGAGATCAATCTTATCTTTTACCCCATCACCAATAAAGAATAAAAGTGAAACCAAGGGAGATAGTAAAGTTTCCTCTGACACACAGACATTTAACTATAACTGTCCTGTGTTAAGGAGTAAACTAATTTGACTCATTTGACATCTGCCAGCATTAAAAGACCTATCTGATGACATTTGCTATTGATTTGCAATAAAAGAATACCAATATAATTATGTTAGACCCAAAAACCATTCTGCTCTGTACATCCCCTGGTGATCCAGTGGCCAATATCCTTTCTGTTTTCTGTTTCCCTCACTGGCTCAAGTAAGTGGAGCCTGAATATCATCATGTGACCGGGTGGTACTGACCCACTTCTGACACTGCCTCCTGGGGAGGTTTAGATAACAGCAGAGCTGGTCCCTGTCATCAGCATGGCACAGCTCCTCTGAGTAGCCGACACAGGAGTGTTGTGTATTTGATAACTATGCATAAGAATGGCAGTTAATTTCCTTAGGAGTTTAATTTAAACTTCTCTGCAGTTTCTAAATGTAAGTGAGAGAATGAATAGAACAGCATGTTCTCATTTTACAGAAATAGAATAGCAAACTATATATCGAGAGAAATTAGACTGAATATTATTTTAAGAGTTTCGCATGAGAAATGGCAAGAGGAAAATACCCTTTAAGAGCAATTTTATCTTTTGATATTTTGGTGACTTCTGTCATAAAAGAAATATTCGTGCTATGCATGTAACTAATGATACAGAGAATAATACAAACTGATTACTTAACAAATGCAACTAAATGAACCACCTCTATTTTGCTAAAATAAAAGTTAATAGCTACTTTGTATACTGAACAACTGCTTATGAAAAAAATTACACATAAAATTTCTACATCTGGAGGAAATTTAGCCAACTGATAATATTTAATTTTGTTTTTTTTCCATACATATAAAGACCAACACAGAATTAGTAATGCATATGTACTTACTAAATTGATTTGAAGTCTTTGAATTAAATATACATATAGATAATAATTCTATGTGGTTTTATCCAGTCACACAGTTAATTGTGTGTAATCAGTTATCAAAACAAATGTATTAAAGCATGAATTATTTTCAGAATCCCTAATGCCTATATATAGAGATACAACATCTATAAAAAAGGTTCCAGCCCTTCTCCCCCACTTTGAAACACATAGTTAGATAAGTTCATAAATTCCTAAGCATGGCAGAGCCAAAAGAGCATCCTCATTTGCGAGAGGTGTCTGTTCTCTGGCTCTTCATTAGGTACAGGATTATTGTCAGTGGGAACACACTGTTAGGGTCCTCCAGGGCCAGGCATCACCCGTTCACACGCTCTGACTTAAATGATGACCTTACCCAGGATTTGAAGCTGAGGAAAAACAAGAAATCACAAAATAAAATTACAGAATGGCCTCTGTAGAAGCTACAAGGTTAAAATTTAGGGATTTTCTTGAATATCATGGGAATAACTAAAAATGCTTAAAATGAACAATATATATGAAAAAATATGTGTGATATGGAAGGAAAAAGGGATACGTTAATTCATGGAGGCATTTGGATGGCAGAGAAAAAGGTTTGGATCATTTCTCTTTAGCATGACCATATGTCTCAATTGACTGGGGCATTCCCAATTCATGCCTTTTGTTCCAGGATAATATCCAATTTGAATAATATATTGTATTGTGTCTCAGTATTAGGGATTTCCTGTATATTACTGAGCAAAGAAATTATGTGACAGAAGGTCTTTGACAAGAAGATTATTCTATGCTTTCCTGGCACCTAGTACAAAAGGAGGCAGGAAAAACCGTGGAAGGTTTTCCCATTTGCATATGCATGAGTTGACTCCTACTTCGTGAATAGGACACAAATAATGAGGAGAAATCATTAGAACTAATAGAGGCATAATTGACAGAATTTTAAAATGATTTAAAATAAGTGATGGTGGATAAAGAATCTCAGATGTAGATGTAAGTTGTAAATCTGAAGAACTTAAGAAATGACATTGTCAGTAACAAAGATGAAATACTAGTAGAAAATACTTTAAAGAAAAGCTAAGGAGCCCACTATCTAAAATATTTTTCAGGGTCAAAGGCAAGCCAATGAAGTTGTTTTATCTTGTCATAATCAACAAGAGTCTAAAGAAACAGGAAATATACATTTGAAATATCAGCATATAATGGTCTTGCACAAATGTTAAAGTTTCTGGACCAAGTTGACTTTTAAACATGGGGTCCAACATCTCCACTAATAGTATCTAACATGGTATCCAATATCTATATCTATATACCTGCACATTTACCCAGCTATCTACCTTACAGAATATATAATGACTCAATACAAGAGCAGCTAACTATAAGTAGGGTACCTGGGGACTGACCAAAGTTCTCCCAATACTTTGGACTTGGTCTTAATTACTATGAAGTATGTCCCGGCATTTGGAGATTAATTTCTAACCATAAACAAAGTCTTTAGTTGTCAACAAATACCCAAGAGAAAAAGTTATTCCCTCAATAATAAGGATATATGTTGGTTTATCTATTGAAATTATCCCTGTCAGGGAAGGACATAATTGTCTTTTATTTTGTTTTCAGGTTGTGTGATCCCAGTGGAAAACATTAATAGATTAGCTGTCATCTGGCATTGATCTTGAGGATTTTCTAGAGGGAGACTTGGAAAAGGAATTTGGCTTTTTGGAAGAATTGAATACAGTGCAATAAGAGCTAATTCTGCTTGTTCCATTTTTGGGAGAATTATAAAAAATATAATTAATTCCCCTCAAATAATTTTTCAATATTATCCTTGGGCTCTTGTCCTGATTATTCATAAGAATACCCAGTTAAAGGAATAGTGATATTTTCAAATTTAGTCCTCATTCTCCTAGCAGTATCTTGTTAGACCCTGTTATTTACTCAGAGAATGTCTTAATAAACTGGAGCATATTACATTTATTAAGTTGGATAATATTTTTTCTTAATAACTTTGTATCTTCCATAGTTAGTAAATAAATAGCCTAGCATAGCTCTTGACACAAAATTATTAATGAAAAGTAAGTGAATGAATGAATGAATAGACAGATAAGGTATACATTCAGCAAAAGCTGGCCAAGATTATAATATCTTTAAAAACAAGATATTTTTTCACTTTTATCTTTGTATCCCTAAGAGTGCCTAGAAGAGAGATTTACCCATGCCAGAATTTTAACAAATATTTGCTGAAAGAATGAATCAGAAGGTGAATGAATGTACATGTTAATGAGCCGTAACAACACCGCCTGGCCTCTCTTCATCTTCCTCTTCTACCCTCTGCACTCCTATTTAATTAACCTATGTGATAATATCACTAAAATCAAATTGCTGTGCTGGACAGTTTTGCATACGTCCTAAAGGATATAGGAGAAAATGACGGATGTTTATTAAGCTATATCGGTTAGAGAGAAGATTCAATTGATCTATCAGTCCATTAATATTCACAGTTATAAACTCATAGATTTCTATAGATCACAAGTAATGAAAAAAATGCAAAAGTATTTTAAACAAAATGTAGCAGTTTATAAAAGATTAGAGTGTGAAAAATAAAATGGATTATTTTCTCTTTCCAAAGTAAAATTGGATATGTTTTATTTCCAAAACAGTACTTGAGTTTTTTAACTAATGCTTCATTATATACATTTAAGTGAAATTCTATGTCAATTTGTATGTGTGTATTTGAGTTCATGCGTCCTCTAAAATGATCTTTAAGATGCAGATTTTATAAACGATTAGTTTATTTAATGACATTGTAGGATCTTTATAACATTCAGTATTAGAGATGTAGGGGAAGAAAAAGTTTTCCTTGACTCTCTTAGGGTTGCTGGATGGGTCTGAAAATTAGAATCACAAAGATATATTAACAAGATAAAAACATAAAAATTTATTTAATATAAGTTTTACATGACATAAGAAAACAAAGACCAGAAGAAATGGTTAAATCTGAGTATTTTTATGCAAGGTTTGATCAAGAGTTGAAAGATGTGATAGGACAAAGGGTGTGAGCTAAGCGTGGCAATTGCGGGGGCACAGCTTAAAAAGGCATGTGCCTTCAGATTCTTCTCTATGTCCCTTAATCGTCAGAGATAAAGACGCTCATACAGGTGTAGGGAGGGCTTTTATCACATGAGGGTTTTGTGACTTGCTTCAGTAGAAGGTCAGAAAGACCTTTCTGCACATATAATTTCTCAAATTCCTTCCACTTGAATATTCCATATATAAAGGTGTTATATTTTAGAGTAGTGTGTCCTGAGCCATGTCAGGGATTAGAGAATACTCTGGTTTTATTATTCCTTATACTGCCTCCAAAGCAAATGGGCACTTCTCATTTACAAAATATAGCCACCCAAGACTAAATAATAGGGGGAAGAGGTAGCTAAAACTCTTGTAGTAGCAATAATCTGTAATTGTATCACCTTATAATTTACTATTATAATGCCGCATTTACTTAGAAAAATATAATAAATCTTTTTCCCTTTGTTATCCTGCTTGATAGGATAAATTAATTATATACATCTCTTTACTAAAACTAGATTTATCTAGGAATATTTTCATTTATTTCTTTTACATTTTTTTTAAAGATTTTATTTATTTATTTTCAGAGAGAGGAGAAGGGAGGGAGAAAGAGCAATGTATGGTTGCTTCTCACATGGCCCTCACTGGGGACCTGGCCCGCAACCCAGGCATGTGCCCTGACTCGGAATCGAACTGGGACCCTCTGGTTCCCAGCCCGCGCTCAATCTACTGAGCTACACCAGCCGGACTTCTTTTACATTTTTAATTAATTGAAAAAATAAGCAAATGTTAAAAACTCCCTAAATGGTATGCTTGTGATTATCAGAATCAATAATCTAAAATTATAGAAATTATTTTAAAATATTCTAAATGGTATATGATTTTAATAAATGCAGAACATTTTTCTTATTTATAAATTAGATTTTAAAGTTATTTTACAGGTTCTACTTAATATTAATTCACAGTAAATTTGAAAGTATATTTTGTATGTGAATAACCCATTTAATCTATTAGAAATGTTACACTAATATTGATTGTGAAGCAAGTATTCTCTAAACAATTTCTGTACAGCGGACTAGTAACCAGCACTAATGCTTTGAAGAATCCTAACTCCAGCTCAGCTTTATATGTATAACTTTATTTGTGAATTTTTCTATCTTTTCCTTTACTCCTCTATCATCTGATTGTGTGGAACCTCCATTGGAGACCTGTTGCTTTCGTTTTCTAAATCCTTAAAGCCAAGAAATTAGCCTCGCCGCCCTTCTTTCCTACCGGGCTTTTCCACAGTGTCAGCTGGCTGACTGACCCTCAACTCCACTGCTCTCCAGCCTGAAACTTCGCCTTTCTGTCCCTGAACATAAGTAGAGGCTGAGAAACACATTCACAAAAGTAAAAAGAACACAACCGCGCATAACCTGAAAGCCACACTGCAGTAACACAGAGGATTACTGAATTTTTCTCTTTACTTTTAAGCAAAAAAAGTAAATGGCATTGTGCAAAAAAAATAGGGTACTTTTCTAAGTAGAAATACATTTTCATTGTAGTATAAATTGTACAAATCATTGCTTTCAATCATCGCACGTTTTTCCCATCTTAAAAAGAAACCTAGGAGAGAGGTTTAAAGACTTTTATGGAATCTGTGTTACTGGACTACCTCCTGTCATGCTGCCACCCACACCAACCTGGTGAAAAGAAGGTGAGGCTGAGGCTGGTACAATCTCAGACAAAGCCACAGCGGCCAGGACAACTGATGGTGTAGGAGGAGTGGGAGGGGATTTAAACATCGGACGGTCCAATTTTCTCATTTTACAGATGGGGAAACCAAGATCCCAGTGGTTAAAAGTGATTCTTGACCAAAGCCACACCACTCGTTGTTGATACATAAGGATAATAATCCAAGTTTTCTAAAGTTCATTACTTCTTTCCTCCGCCAGATCTGGTGCATCATTGTGTGATTCCTTTTTCCACTTAAAAGATTTAGCATTCCCAAGTCTTGTCATCAAGGATCCAGATGAGGGGGCTGTGCCATCCACTCCATTTTCTGCCTCCACATTGGTTCACATGTAAGAAACGGAGAGTTTATGTAATATAGAAAAGTTAGAATTAAATCGAGTCAAACTGGATTTCACTCTTTTATCACCATGAATCATACACTGAACTTAAGAAATAGAAATCAGACAAATGTGAAAATTTTGGATTGCTAGACCATGCTCATCATAGCCAATGTACAATGAGAATCTTTGACATTTTTTAAGAAAAATGCCTGATTTCTGCTGTAGCAATACTTTGGAATTGAAGACAGCTTAGAAAACCATAGTATTAGAAGCTATCTCAGCAACTTTCTTATCTCTAATTTAGTAACTTCTCATTTAGTGTGAAATAGGAAATCATTTTGCTAATTACTTGAAAACTAATTCATAAGCAATCTAGGAAAGAAGTTTCACTTGTTTTGGCTGGTATATTTAAAGTATTGGCAATTTGTACATTTGTGCATGTGCATTCATATTATAATTACATTTATAAACATTCTCCTAGAGCTAAAACTTTTTGCTGATCATAATATTTTAAAAAGAAAAAAATACATAAAGCAATAGGAGACTTTAATAACCTTTTGTTTTACTACCTTAACAACAAATAAATTGACTCTAAATAACTGCATTCAGAGAGTGCTGCCTAAATGATAGATAATTATAATTAAAAGTAACAATTGATAGATAATATTTCTTGTGTGTGTGGAGTGGTAATATGACTCAAGGTAGGAGTATGACTTGGCCTTGCTCCCTCCCATTTGAGAACCTTAATAAATTTTTTAAGCCTTAGGAGAATCTAACCAGGAATGTATACCCTGACCACTGAGGCAAGTCCTTGATAGTTTTAAGTTGTTAATTGAGTCAGTCCCTTGAGTAATTTATATTTAATGTCTTTTCTTTGATGTAAACAGCCTGCAAAGAGAGGCAATTGTGGGTTTATTTACAATTAACATGTTTGTATATAACACTTGAAGTGATGAATAAAAAAGCTGAAAACATATAGTAGTTAACCCTGGAGCCCAACATGGGAGCCACAGCACTTCTGTATGTTTATTAGAACCTCTGATGGACTTCAGGCTGGCTGCGCACTGGTGCCTAGAAAATACTTGCTTTGTTTAGGGGTCGGACTGAGGACAAGGAGTGTAAGTGGCCAGAAGCCACAGGCAATTTGTTTATGCTAGCTTGAGATATTAACAGCACACAATTTGAAGTTCTGTGAACTGTGAAAACCAAAATTCTTCAAGTATGCTAGAGAATGGCAGATATGACTGCTGACATTTAAACTGTACAGCTAAAAACATTTTTTTAAAGATTTTATTTATTTATTTATTTTTAGAGAAAGGAGAAGGGAGAAAGAGCAATGTATGATTGCCACTCACATGGCCCTCACTGGGCACCTGGCCTGCAACCCAGGCATGTGCCCCGACTGGGAATCGAACCGGGACCTTTTGGTTCCCAGCCCACACTCAATCCACTGAGCTACACCAGTCAGGATAAACTGTACAGCTAAAATTTTTAACTTTCAACTTAAGAAATATGTTTATCAATGTATGTTTTTCTTTAATTAGGAGAGTTTTTAAACATGCAAAAAATATAATTATTATAATGTACACAGTTGAAATTGCTACTCAACTGAAGAAGTATAATACAAATGGGGTTCAAGAACCCTCTCCAATAGCACTTTCTTCCCTTCCCACCACGGGAAGTAGTCACTGTCCTAAATTTGGTGCTTAACACTCCTGTGCATGGCATATAGCTCACTACAAATATGTGTTTTTTCTCCAGAAAACATATCATAATTTGTATTATAATGAGAAAAATGAACTAAAGCAAAATAGAGACAGACTCAGAGAGCAAGCTGACAGCTGTCGGCAATGGTGGGGTCAGTGCTGGAGGGCGGGGGCGTTGAGCAACTAAAAGAGAAAGCACTCATGAGCACAGACAACAGTGTGGTGATTGCTGGGGAAGGGGTTAGGAGGAGTGGAGGATGGTACGGGGTGGGGGGATAAATGGTAATGGAAGAGACTTGGGGTGGTGAATACACAACACAGTGCAGAGATGATGTGTTGTAGAACTGTGCACCTGAAACTTGTATAATTTTGTTAACCAGTGTCACCCAATAAATTCAATAAAAAAGAAAAAATACCATTAGATGTATTCTGCAGATTACCTTTTCCATTCATTATGATTTTTAAATATTTATCTACTTTGGTACCTTTGCCTCTAGTTCATTCATTCACATCACTAAGTATTATTAGAGATATAAATATATTCCACAATTTATTTAACCATTTTTTTGTTTGGGGAGCACCTAGCTAGTTGTTTTTTGTTTTGTTTTGCTTACTTTGTTTTGCTATTACAAGCAATGCTACTGTGATTATTCTGATATATTTTTGCCTATGTATGCATTTAAGACTTTCTGTAGAGCAGTGCAATTCAATTACTAGTGTTTTATGATGAAGTAGGTACAACCACCCAAAGTAAGCATTTGAAAACTTTCATAGCAATTTTTTATTGCTGTTCAATTACAGTTGTCCCCATTTTCTCCCCACTACTCTCCCCTGCCTTACCCACCCCCGACCTTTCACATTCGATGCTCCCCTCCTGAAAACTTTTATAGCAATTTGACATTACTACAATATCCATGTATGTGCTTTCACATTTTGTAAAATTATTATACTGCAATGGATTATACATTTTAAACCATAAATCATTTAAGAAGTATTTATCTAGACTGTATATATTTGGACAGAATTGTTTTGTCGTGAGGTATTCGTGATTCACTTTTTAAGATATTGCCATTAATTTCTGAAGAATAATTAGAATAATGTGCTGGTTTAGATTCACATCTGAAATGTGGAGTGTCTTTGTTTCTTCGTGTTCTATTTACTCTGCTTTTTCTCTGATTATTTTTAAAACCTTTTGGTGAAAAATTATTCAGTTTTCATTATATTTCCCCTCTACTATAGAATTTAAACACTATTTCTGTTCTTCTAGTAATAACCCTTCGAAAACTTAATTCATGCTCTCTCCTCTTACATAATTTTTAAACCAGTTTTGTGCTTCAGTTCCTTTTGAGCTTCTTATCTTCCTTCTGGAATAATTTAATTCATAGTAACTAGAAAGTTTTAGTGTGAGGAATTAATTTATTTTATTCATTGAAGTTCTATTGATAGCAAATTCTTAGTGTTGTTTTGACTAAAATACATATTCTTCTTTTAAATAAATTTCTATGCAACAGTATTTTCTCAGTACATGGAATAATTGTTCTATTGTCTTCTGACTTCTAATGATGCCATGGACGTATTTGCAGTCAATCTACTTACAATCATTTGGGGGAAAGGTCTCTCAGGCAGCTTTAGAAATCTTACTGTATTTTGTTTTCTGAAGTTTCACTATGATGTGATGTGTGTAGCTATGGATTCCTTTTTGTTTACTCAAGTGAGATTTATTAGCCTCACTTAATCTGAAGATCCACGCTTTTCAATTCTAGAAAGTACCTGTGCTTTTTCCTCCCTTTCTCTCATTACATAGAATCCTTTTATCAGAAGCACAATTAGACCCACATTAAATCTTCTCACTCAGTTCTCCAAGACCCTTAAATTCTCTGACATATTTTACATCTTGTGTTTCTGTGATAAGTTCTGGGTAATTCTTTCAATACGTTATACTTATTTATTACTTATTCCTTGGCTGGTGTCTGGAGTAATCTGTTATTTAAGTCTTCCATTGGATTTTAAACTTTAACTATTATTTTTCAATTATGTAATTGCTTTATAAAATAATGACTATGTTTCAAAAAGTTAAGTTTGTTCCATGTCTCAACCTATTTTCTCTTAGCATTTTTAATATGTGTATTTACATTATATATTTAGTAATTAAATTATGTGGTGTTCTCTTGGATCTAATTTTAATTAAGCACTTTACTGATTCTTATTCATGTATTTTGTGATTGTGGACTTTTGGTTCATGTTTGGCAGGGCTTTCTCTCTGAGAATTTTGAGGAGTTTCATTTCCTCCTGCCAGATGTTCTGTTACAATACTAATCAATATTAATTAATTATGATAATTTTCTATTTGGGGAGCTCTGAGACCACCTACAAAGTGGCAGATTTAAATGTTAAACGATGTAAATGTAAATCAATGATCATGGATTTTCAAGAGGAAACATTTCCCACTCAATCTCAGGTCAAGCTGGAGGAGTTTGTTTTTTATATCCACCTTTCACCAAGGATCCACTTGTTCATGAATTCTGGCTTTGTGTGGTGCTCCCTGCTCTCAGTTTGCATAGCCATTAACACTCAGTCCTCTCAGGCCCCGAGCTGAATTTTAGTGTGCTCTTTGCTGGTTATTTCCCTTCCTCTCTTGGAAGCTCCGTTCTGAGTCTAAAATGAATATTCGCTATATTTTACCCAACATTTCTGGTTATTTTATATTCATAGAGTTTTTCAAAGGAGCGAATATGTCATAACACTGAAAATGGAACTGAAATTTCTGTTAGCCGCACTCTAAGTGCTCCTGACTCCTCAGCTCTGTTCCAAACACCCACTTTCCCTGCAGTGACTTTCTCCGTTTTCCTGAGTGCTCTGCATGAAGTAAGATTGGACTCAATTTCTGCCTCCTTCATGAAGCACTTTTCACAATCTCACCCTGAAGTGAACATGGGATAGGGGTCACGTATCAGTGAAGCAATGTCGTTATCTAGATTTCTAGTGTCTCAGGAGAGGAAATGGGTGCTATTCTTCCTTATTATGTACCTGATATATTGTTGTGAAGTACAATTTCAGTTTTAACTCCCACTGTGCTCGAAGGTGCAAGAAAATGTAACTCCTTTTGCGTCCCGTTACTCATGTGGTCCTTCCCCCTGACCGCACGTACATCTTAGGCTGAGCACATTTACTTAATACCAAACCCATTCAATTTTCCTTCAGATCTGCTGCTTTAATTAGTCCCTTTAAATAGTGCTCACTCTAAACAATAGCTTTTAATATCTCATATTTCTTAGCTCATTATCCTTTTCTCAGTTTCTTTCTAAAATGGCTTTAGAGGATTGAAGAGCAGGGCTTGTCTGGCACAACCTTGTGTCAGAGAGCAAAAGTCAAGGTCTAGGGTATGGTGTTACCTGGCTACTCACGTCATGGGACAATGCCCTTCCACTTGGGCCATTTCATCCTGTTAGCTCTCTTAGATAACAAGTAAGGTCTGTGTAACTCGGAATCTCGTCCCCTTTGACTCTAACTGGGGGCCCGTGCACCACTGCCACAACCTCCACTTGCCCCTGTGCCTAGCAGCCGACCTCAGTACCCACAGTGAGCCAATGGGCCCAGCTCTCAAGCCGCCACCCAGGCCAAATGTGATTGGAGCTGACACAAAAAGCTGAACCTCCAAGCCTTCAGGTTTACTTTCTTGTGCTGCACCCTTCACGTCTAACATACCCTCCTGTTTTGGCTAATATTGTGTTTTCACTGAAGCTAGATTTCAAACCTGTTGCCTCAGAGAACAGCATCTGTGTCTGTGTGATGTGATACCTTCTGTAACAAATTTTCATTCTTACCACATTCCCACTCCTTACTTGGAGGTAAGCAAAGGGAAATTCTAGTACTCCAAATATTAACCCAATTATTATGCCAATACCTTATCAGAGACAATATGAATAAAGATAAAAATAGCTCAATCACCAGTCCTCTGCCTATTCTTCTGTTAAGAAGATTATAACCTTGCTTGATATTAGCAGAAAACCAGGAATAGAAAAGTAGATGTTTTAATAAGTTGTGGGTCACATATAACAATAAAATTAGCAAATTCTTGTTATCTCCAGAAATACACATATAAAACAATTCTCTAGCTACTTTTATTTTCTCTCTCAGTGGCAGACTAGCCTTAGCATTTAGTGAGTTGGGATGATTTCCTGCATACTAGGCTGTGGGATACCAGAACTCACTCGGGGCGATGTTTCTTGAAAATGATGTGGGGAGCCAGACCTAAATGGAAAAGAAATAACTCATTTAGTTGTTCCCTTTAAGGGAATTCTTTCGGGCTATGAGGGGGTACCCAAAAAACCCAGAATTTATTTATAAAAAATTGTGTATTTAGTCTTATGTGTTTTAACTTCAGTCACCTTCAAAGTACTATTTGATGCAATACACCTATTGAGATGTTTCCACTGCTCAAAACAGTTTTGAACTCATCGATTTTGATGCCTTTCAGTGCTTCTGCCATTTTTTGTTTCACATCTTCCAAGTTGGCAAATGTTTCTCTTTGAGGACTTTTTTCACCTGGGGAAACAACAAAAAAAAAATGTAGCCTCAGGTAAGATCAGGTGAATAGGGAGTATGGGGCACAGAGTTTATTCCATCTTTTATCAAAAACTGCTGAACACTCGGTGTGGTGCGGGCAGGTGCACTCGTAAGTCACCCATCATGAAATGGACAAATGCATTGAAAGAGTCTTCAAAAAAAAATCACTGAAGCTGAATGCAGCCTCTCACAACAACGCCAACTGGTACAGTGATAACAGATGGGTTCCTAGAACACTCACTCACCTAGAGGGGAAGCCTATACTACAAGGGGCCTGCCCTCCAGGAGATAATTTTGGTTTTATTGGGTCCCCCTATTATAACCTCTTGGCATATTTGTCCCAGACCCAGACCAGCCCTGATAGAATTATAACCTCTTGGCATATTTGTCCCAGACCCAGACCAGCCCTGATAGAATTATAGCACCGTGACACCCTCACCTAATTCTCCGCTCATTTGGCTCCTTGACACTGCCCGAGTCACCATTAGTATCTGGCTGTCTTTTGGGAACATCTACTCCTCTCTCTAGTTCTCCCTTCCCTTTCCTTTATTTTCTGCCATGTCTCCCTCCATAGGAGGTAGAAGCTGCAAAAAGTTTGCCTTAACTTCATTTATGCACTCTTAGCACTTTCTCCTAACTAAATCACTTTGCCTCTGGGCTAAAATATCTAAAATACCTTCCCAGTGAAATCCAAAAAAGAATATCAATGAAAAGGTTGGCCTAACTGATCTCTAAGGGCCTCTCTAGAGAAAAGTTTTATGACTTCATGTGAGGACAACAATGTAAAAGAAAAATCCAATACAGTTCTTGAAAAAAAAATTTAGAAGTATTAAAAATCTGTTGATGTGTGAAATGTTAAGTGATGGCAGACTCAAAAAAAAGGTACATTTCTGGCCTCAATAACCCTATAAAACCTCATTTTAAGTATAGAAGACCTAGATGCAAGAAAAGTTAAATAATATTTGAAGAGTTCATTTAATTGTTCATTCATTTATTTTTTCATGAATGATAAAGGAACCTTACCTACAGATGATAAAGTGAGCAGTTAATGTCACAGAGCTTCAACAGAGAAAGTAAAGTTTACTTGAATTTCATGTAGGGTGAGTACCCAATCACTTTCCATATGGGGAACTAAAAGTGTTTTCTTGGAAAAAGTTATGTCTCAGCTGAGATTGAAGGGGGATGTGTGTGTGTGTGTGTGTGTGTGTTGTGTTGGCAGCCATGATCAAACTGAATGAAAGAAGGGATGGACACTCAGCAAAGGGAATAGTTCCTACAAAGGTACAAAAGTGAGACAGTGAGACTTAGGGACCTGCTTTTCAGGTCAGGCTACAGAACTTTTAAATAACAATTTAAAACCGTACAGTAATGTATAGTTTAGAAGATGCCATTGAAGTTAGCAAGTGAATTGCCAGTTGTGTGAGGTACATAGAATGCTGAGAACCTCAGAGACTGACTAACAGAAATTACTTGAAATTAACTATGCTAACACATGTGGCCAGGGTATGGTGATAAATCACTCCCAGTATAGTTAACAGTGTGATCAAAGGCAGAGTCAGAAGAATGCATGGAATTTTCAGGAGACTGTAGGTAGTCCCATTTGACTGAAGTTAGGATATAAATAAGAATTCACTAGAGAAAATTTGCCACCTCCCAATGCACTTTCCCTCTACCGCTGAATAAAAGGAAGAATTATGATAGCTCCACAGAGTCCCCCACTGTGTACCGGGAGAGGGGATAGTAAATTGCTCTAACTTAGAAAATCAGAGAGAAATGACTTCTTAGTGCAATGTGGCCACAGGGTGCCCAGCTATAGAACACACTCCAAATGCTCTGGTTGTAGAGTCCAGAGTTTGGGATCATCCTGGGCCTATAGTACTCATTTTAACACTATTGAAAAGAAATTTGGTTTGGAATTAAAAACACGTAGTCATGCCTGCTGCATGTTTCTCATCAGCTAATCACGCCATCAAGCCCTCACACAGAAGCCCTGTCCGCTCAGTGCCGCAGCAGGCTCCTGTCTGCTGTTACTCATCTTTGTGTGCTCTATGTGGATAAGGTCAGTACACTGAAATCAAATTTGGTCCTCAAACTGTGGCACCTTTGTAATCACTCCCGCCCCCAAACATCCCCAAATACTGAATAGATTGGGGATTGGATATAGTAGAATGGACCAGTCAAAGAAACATAGGTAGGGAATACTAATTAGGTTTCAAAACAGCTAAAGGAGTAAGACAGATTTTTTTAATTTAAGTCATCAGAGTCTATATTTTCACAACATTGTCATTATATTCATATAATCAAGCTGGCTGAATTTGTTAGATTTGGAAGAGATCAAAGTATATTTTTTTGTAAAATCTAGTACTTTAAAATTTTATATTTTTTATTCAAAGATATGAGAAATGTGAAATATTAACTATTATATGTTCAGGAAATAATTTGTATAAACTATATGGTGTTTAGAAATTTCAGTCAAGTAAGCATATAATAAGGGTATTGGAATATTGTTAATAAAGAGAAATTTCACACAGCTTACATTATTATTCATTAATGTCATTTTATACAAAATAAAAATGAAATCAAAACTTTTTGTCTTTATTTCAAATGTGCTTTCACTCTCTCAAAACTTAGAAGCTATACAGTCATCTTGCTTTCTGTTAATATAAAAGCCATTTTTAATTAATTTTCAAAAACATTTATTTTTTAAATTATAAAATGAATGTGTAGTCATAAGTAAATAACAGCTTGAAGAAAACAATTTGTAATCTCACCACTTACAAATAATCACTATTCATAGCTTGATGTAGATTCATTACCAGCCTGACTTTTAATCTACGTGTGTATTTCCAAAATTGAGATCCTTATATATGAATGTGTTGTATCAGCCCCTTTTTAGTGTCCTTCATCTGAAACATTATTCAAAGTCAATATGTCCTATTGGAAATACCAGTTTTAGTAGTAGTATACTATTCCAAACTCTGAATATACAATAATTTTTTAATCATTCTGTGATTGCCATACATTTAGGCTATTTTCAGTTCTGTTCCTATTAAAAGTAACATTTAACGTATATCTTTGTCTACATTTTTTGTTTAAAGTTCTAATTATTTTAATGATATAGATTTCTGTCCTGGCTGGTGTGGCTCAATGGATTGAGTGCTGACCTGCAAACCAAAAGGTTGCTACTTCAGTTCCCAGTCAGGGCACATGCCTGTGTTGTGGGCCAGGTCCCCAGTAGGGGATGCGTCAGAGGTAACCACACATTGATGTTTCTCTCCCTCTCTTTCTCCCTCCTTCCCCCTCTCTCTAAATATTAATAAATAAAATATATTTTTTTAAGATTTTTTTTATTTTACTTATTTTCAGAGAGAGGAGAAGGGAGGGAGAAAGAGCAATGTATGGTTGCCTCTCACATGGCCCTCACTGGGGACCTGGCCCACAACCCAGGCATGTGCCCCAACTGGGAATCGAACCGGGACCCTCTGGTTCCCAGCCCACGCTCAATCCACTGAGCTACACCAGCCGGGCTAAATAAAATATTTTTTAAAAATTAAAAAAATAATATAGATTTCCGGGAGAATTACTGAATCAATATGTATGAACTTTAAAGTTATCTTGCCATATTTCTTCTCAGGAAGGTTTTGTGTTTGTTTTAACTAATTTATTCTTGGTATATTAAATCCTCAACAGCACTGTGCATTTATCTTGGTTACTATAATAGGCAGAAAAAGGTCATCTGCTCAAATTTACATTGGTAAGATTATTAGTGAAGTGGAACATTTTTTACATATATAACCCATTTGAATTGCTTCTATTAAGTGTTCATATCTTCTATTATATTTCCTTCTCCTTGCTATTAATTGAATAGAATTTAGGGTTTAAGACACTGAGTTGAAAAAAATTTAAAGTAGATAACAGTCAATGTCACTTTGTAATTACATAAATCCTTAAAAATTAGGCAACTTTTAACTTACTATCTATCAGTTAACTCAATGACAATTTTAATTAACATAATAATTTTTATCTCAGTTCAGCTTTTGGTTTTCTTTTGAGCTTGGCTTTTACTTTTGAATTCCTGAATCAAGTTCTCACCAAAGACTTACATAGTGTCTCTGTTTTCTTTCACTTAACTCATGCCCTTTCTTTCAGGCCATATATCCCACACCACATGCTCAGACCTATTACCTAGTAGCATCCAGGAGGATCTGAAAAGGAAAGGATCCATGAACAAAGACAATGGGGTGGGGTGGAGGTTTGAAAGTGGGAGGTGGGGGGTGGGTAGGGCAGGGGAGAGTAATGGGGGAAAAATGGGGAAAACTGAAATTGAACAAAAATGGAAAATTTAAAAAATAAAATAAAATGCCAAAACTGAGAGGAGGGGGAAGGGGAATAATGGGGGAAAGAAGGGGAAAGGCCAAGTCAAAGAACATGTATAAAGGGCCCATGGACTAAGACAACAGGGAGGGAAGGGCAGGGGAGGATTGAATGTGGGAGGGATAGTGGGTAGGGCAGGGGAGAGTAATGTGGGAAAATGGAGACAATTATCATTGAACAACAATAATTTTTTTTTTAAATTCATGGGCCAGCTAAACAGATCTTTAATATTGGAATTTAAAGGTAACGAGAGAGTTATCTATACACAAAAGGACTTTCTGCTATGTAGTTTATAAAATTGCTTATATTTGCCCAGCTGGTGTAGCTCAGTGGATTGAGCGCGGGCTGGGAACCAGAGGGTCCCGGTTCGATTCCCAGTTGGGGCACATGCCTGGGTTTCAGGCCAGGTCCCCAGTGAGGGCCATGTGAGAGGCAACCATACATTGCTCTTTCTCCCTCCCTTCTCTCTCTAAAAATAAATAAATAAAATCTTAAAGATAAAATAAAATAAAATTGCTTATAAAATCTGTCTTGAACAGAATATTAATCTTTCTAGCACAACTAAAAATAAATAAATACATAAATAAATAAAAACAAAAACAAACAAACAAAAAATTGCTATATGTGGAATTTACTAAGAAGGCCTGCAATATGCCCACTTAATTTACAAGAAGTCTTGGAAAATTTGAGTAAGCTTTATTTATCCTGAATTCTAGTTGTGTTTAAACTACAAGTAGAACTCCAGATTTTCTGACTTGTAAAAGTTGTGGAATTTTTACTCTTTACTTTGTCAAGGGTCTATTTTAATACCGAGAAAAGCAAATTATCAAGCTCAGTAACAGGAATGGTATAAGCTTTCAAGGGGAAAGGGTCAAAGCTGAAATTGAAACTTTAGCTACCAGAATACCTTCTTACATTTAGATTGTTTTCCATCAGGTAAATGATAGTTGTGAAATTTACACTAAACAGAAATTTTTGCTCACATCTGTCACCTTCTGAGCATCTAGAAATCACAACAAAGAAATTCTTTCAAAAGAGTAGAGGTTTTTCTTTTCCTACAGATTTAAAAAAAATAAAAATGCGTTTGGTATTCCTTTCCAAAGATTTCTAATTGTCACTCTGTTTACTGCTGGCTGCTGTACCATTATAAGTTTGATACCTACTGAAACAGGAATCCTAACCAAATTTAAGAATTCTTCTCTGAAATGAGTTAGCTTGTCATGGCTACAGAGCAGACTGAATTGAAAAGCAAAATTAATCTGCCTTCACAAAGGAGAAATCTAGCCTATTATGTAGTCTGCGACAGTAATTAATGCTGCTTAGTTTTCTTTCCATGCTCAGCCCAAGAAATCTAGTAATAATTCAGGTATGTGGAAAATGTGTGTTGAGCTTCATTCATTTTAGCCACATGGGAGGAAGAGAGATTGGCATGTTTACACACTTTCAATCTCTCTCAGAAGAGAAGCTTGATATGCACTTCCACTCTGCAATTCTTAATCAGTTTCATGTAAAACTAAATACGTTTCCATTTTCTAGTGGAAAAAAGAGAATTGATCAGGAACCTCAATGGAAGCTTGTAATATCATTGATAATTAGTTGACTAGTTTATGAAATAATTAAAATGTATTTCAGGTTGTTCTCTCCTATTTATTACTATTTTGAATACATAAAGATATAAGCAATATTTTTAGCTTTTCATCAGTACTTAATTCTGATATACTGCTCTTAAAGCCCAGCTTTCAATATGAAAAATTAGTGACAGGGCTTTTTTCTGAACGTAGATTTTTCTTGCTCCTCAGATAAAGTGAGAAGCAAGAAAAATGTTTTTTCTAAAGCAACAAAATCTAAATAGCTCAAAAAAATTAAGGAGCAAGGAATAGAGAGATTTAGAGAAAATAAAATCAAAAGATCAGAAGGATTTGAGATGAGGAAGAGAAATGCTTCCAGAATAACTCTTCTATTTATGGCTTTAGTCACTGGATAGCTAGTGGGACCTTTCATAAAGATATGGAATATAAAAAGAGGAAGAGATTTGGAGGGGAAATCAAACAGTTTAGCTTTCGAAATATTATTTATGAAGTATGTATGGAATCGGCAGTCTGACATGCAGATGGGAGCTTGAGAGAGAAGTCTGGGTTTAAATAGATTTGGGAATCCATAACACTGAAAGGGTGAGTGAATTCATAAGACTGAGTAAAATCAGCTAATAGAATGGCAATAATCTATAAATCAATGCCCATTCTCCCAAAGGAAAAGTATTACATTTTTCTTAATTTCAGGATGAATGAACAATCCATTATTGAACCAAAGAGCAGATTTACTAGAATGTTCACATCTACTCCTTACCGTAATTTTTGTTCATCAATCATGACTATGTATAATCAATATAAATTTATTTAATTCTTAAAAAAGATGAAGCCAACAACCATGCTTAGGGAAAATGTGTGTTCCTTTTTGAGCAATCAAATTTGGAAAGAAATCCCTAGTATAGAATAGAGCTTTCTCTAGCTAAATAAATAAATTCCCCCTTATGAAGGTGTTTGCCACTCACATATTTTCATGTCAATGAAAGAAAAATCAAAAGGCTGAGCTTCCTTAATAACTTAAATTATAGTACGTATGAATTGAGATTTTATTTTTAAGGTATTTATTTTAACACTGTTAGTATTTAACCACCATCTATGAGAAATGCAAGCAATCCTGCAGATACATTTTATATATTTTAAGCACAATACTAGAATCAATTATTGAGATAAAATGAGTTAACTTATGAATTCCTGAACTAAATCATTTCATTTTACTTTTTTAATTAAAAATTTTATTCATTACTTTTTTTTTTTTTAAGAGAGGGAGGGAAGGGGAGAAAAAGAGAGAGAGAGAGATGTTGATCCGTTGTTCCACTTTCCCATGCACTCGGTTGATTCTTGTATGTGCCCTGACTGGGGATCGAACCCACAACCCTGGCACATTAGGACAAAGCTCCAGCCAATTGAGCTACCCAGCCAGTGCTAAAGCCTTTCATTTTTATAGAATACTACAGTAAGGATAAAGTATAAGCATATTACACATAGAGAGTAGGGAGAAAAGTGATTTGGAATGGACAGCTTTTCTGAAGGCTGATAGTTTACTTGTCCCTTAAATGAAAGTGTGTGGGAAAATATCTCTAGATGTAACAGCAATGTGATTTTAAAGAGGTAGATGTTGTGGGACAGTTATCTAGGAAAAATAAAATGCAATACATGTTTAACAAATGAAAGGGAGCATCAACACACACAAGGGTTTACAATATTTGACATAACTTGGTAAGATAAAGTCTTCCAAAAGCTTTAAATTTGATCGGCTATGACTGAGTACATCTCTTATGGCACGGACAATTGTATGCATTATTACCTTTTATTTTTATTTTTTAATCTTTTTTTTAAGATTTTATTTATTTATTTTCAAAGAGAGGGGAAGGGAAGGAGAAAGGGAGGGAAACATCAATACATGGTTGCATCTCACGTGGCCCCCATTAGGGACGTGGCCAGCAACCCGGGCATGTGCCCTGACTGGAAATCGAACTGGCAACCCTTTGGTTCACAGCCCGCACTCAATCCACTGAACTACACCAGCCAGGCCATTATTACCTTTTAAAAGAAGACAACTTAGAATAAATTTACCATTGACAGTCCAAAGAAAAAGATAAAAATATTAATTGTATAGTTTATTAGAGAATGCAATATTTAACTGCATATTAAATAATGGCAAGGCCATTAAAAATCACATTTTTCTGGATTTGGAAGTCTAACTTGAGAAATATCTAAAACACCAAAAAAAGAACAAGTTTTTTGTTTTTTGTTTTTTTATCGGGAAGTCAGAACAGATGCAATCTACTCAAATGATGGCTGATGAGAGAAGTTGAGATGGCTGATGAGAGTCAGAAGCCCACCACCTATCAGGGTGAACTCATGGAGCCATCCTCAATGATGGGACTCCTGGTCAGCTCACATCATTTAATCTACTACCTGCAGTCCACCAGCTTCTACAGGCCACAGACTGTCAATGGTTCATACTGAGCGTAGGTGCTCTTCTCCAGCTCACTGGTGGAACAGAATTCCAACTATGTATTATTCTCTCAGGAATACTGATGTGAACTATATGTCACCCTGTCTTTTCCTTCCTTTGATTATGTTTTCATGGAATCTTAGAGCAAAAGGGGACTCGAAAAATCGTCCAGTTCAGGGATAATAAATAGTATACATGGTGCTTTGTCTTTTTTTTCTCTCCCCATGGGAAACATCACTACTCCATGGAATGTTCTTTCCTAGGAAACAAATAAAGACTTAAATGTTAGACCTGAAACCATAATAATCCTAGAAGAAAACATAGGCACTAAAATCTTGGACATAGCTCATAGCAGTATTTTATCTGATATATTTCCTAGGGCAAGAGAAACAAAAGAAAAATAAACAAATAGGACTACATCAAACTAAAAAGGTTTTGCACAGCAAAGGAAACCATCAACAAAATGAAAAGACAATCTGCTAGATGGGAGAACACGTTTGCCAATGATACATCTGATGAGGGGTTAATATCCAAAATTTATAAGGAATTTATAAAACTCAATACCAAAAAGCAATCCAATTAAAAAATGTGCAAAGGACTTGAATAGACACTTCTACAAAGAGGACATACAAATGGCCAGAGACATATGAAAAGATGCTCATCATCATTAACCATCAGAGAGATGCAAATTAAAACCGCAATGAGATACCACCTCACACCAGTCAGAATGGCCATCATCAATAAATCAAGAAACAAGTGTCAGTGAGGCTGTAGAGAAAAGGGAACCCTTTTGCACTGTTGGTGGGCATGCAGATCGGTGCAGCCACAGTGGAAACCAGTGTGGAGTTACCTCAAAAAATTAAAATGGAAGTGCCTTATGACCCAGCAACTTCACTTCTGGGAATTTATCTGAAGAAACCCAAAACACTAATTTGAAGGAATATAAGCACCCCTATGTTCATTGCAGTGTTATTCACAAACACCAAGACATAGAAGCAACCCAACTGTCCATCAGTAGATGATAGGATAAAACGACTGTGGGACATTTACACAATGGAATACTACTCAACCATAAAAAAGAAGAACATTTTACCATTAGGACAACATGGGAGAACAGTATGCTAAGTGAAACAAGCTAGAGAAAGAAAAATACCATATGATTTCACTTGTATGTAGAATTTCATGAACAAACTGAACTAACAAACAAAATAGATACAGACTCATAGAGAGCAGGCTGACAGCTCTGGGGGGCAGGGTTAGGGGGTGGAGGGATCAAGCAAAAAGGAAAAAAGACTCATGGACATGGAAAAGAGTGTGGTGATTGCAGGTGGGGAGGTTTAAGGGAAATGAATGTTAATGGAAAAATACAATAAAAATAAATTTAAAAAACTCTACCTCACAATTTCTAGGAGAGCACTTAAGGCAGCCACTTCCAGTCCATTGGTACGCCAGGTGAAAACACTCTGCCACACTTGTTCTAGTCCAGATTTCCATCTCACAGTTAAGGAAACAGAGACTCAGAGCTCATCCACAGCTGAATTAGAAAGTCAGCCTATAATAATGAAATGAAGCTTTTCTCTATTGCAAGTAAGTTGATCCATACAAGAAGTAAAACTTTAATCTCTTTTGCCCCATATTCCAAGTTTCTGAACCAAAACATATACATCGAACTCCTCTGTAATGAGCTAATTTGAAAGGCTCGTTTTTTTACTGTTTCAACTTTATACAAAAGTAATAGAATGTTCAGGGAGTTGTCACTGTAACTGATTCTTTTCATATGGATTAAATAAAATTTTCCTAAATACTGGGCAACATGCTGCTTGTCTTGCAATCAAACGGACAGTAAATTTTGCAGAGGCGAAGTCTTCCACCCTCAAATGATCTGGCTCATCCATGAAATAATGTCAAGCAGGGTGCCACAGTCTGCAAAGTGCCCTGAGGGAAAATACCACCCAAGGGTGATCACCTTCCTGTAACTGCTTGGCCTCATTTAACTCAGTGAGACTGCCACTTATCTTTCCCTCAGGCCCAGTGTGGAGAATAAAGTAATCACCAGAATTGTAAAATAACACAGTGTAGAACTATTGCCCCTAAGCCCATCACAGGTGATGTTCTGCAGAGAAAAGTCCTGGGTGCATTCAACATCTCTGTGTGTGATTGATTATGAGCTGGAGAGAGTAGTCATTAAATTTGCCAAGTGCATCCCGTCGTCAGGATAGGTGAGCACCTAGGAAGACAGGATTACAACTAAAAATGACCTTGACAGTCTGAAAAATGATTACAAACAAATGAAATTGAGTTTCCTAGAATCAAGTGTGCAGCAGCATACTTGCTGAAGAGACCTTGGACTGCTCAAATTCAAGTTTGAAACAGATGCCTTGTTACCCAGTGAGTTGCAGACTGTTTGGTCAACAAAGACAGTTTGCTGGTTAGAAAATGTAATTCTGAATTGTAAAGTTAAAAGAAGCAGAGTAATATGTACTTCATAAAATGTATAATCAAATATTTTATTAAATATAGTATATAATTTTATTAATGAACTAATGAAAATGTCAATTAATCACTACTAATGTTTTTAGACTAATTTGTGAGGTATATAAATTGAGAAAGTTTTAGAAATGCTGGAAAAGAACCAGAGACCTAGGATGGAAAGAATTACAAGGAAAGTAGAAAAAGTTAAGAAGTGTTAAAAAAGGATTTAGAAGTGTTGAGAGTGCAAAACTGGGCAGCGTCCAAAGTGAAGTGACGAGAAACAGGTCAACATCATAAGGGTTTTAGGCCATAAATAAGAAGAAAAGATCTGGAATTTTGTAAATTCTGATTTCATTTTGGAAAAATACTTCGTAGACATAGTATTAACTATTGATATAGTATCAATCCAAGTGTTAACTTATAGCTTTTCTTGGTTCCAACAGTACAAAAGACTGAAGAGTCTGTGATCTTGTAAGGGTAAAATGTCATGTGGTGTTTAATTTCTCTCCATGAAGAAATACTAATTTATGAGAATAGTTTGAGTCCCATAACCTTTAAAATAAGTGATTACAAAGCTATTGTTTTAGCTATTGAGAAATTATAAAATTATTTTTTAATTATTTTATTGTTGTTCAAGTACAGTTGTCTGCATTTACCCACCACCACTCCCCCCCCACCACCTCCCTCCCCTGCTTCCACCCCGCCTTGGTTTTGTCCATGTGTCCTTTATAGTTGTTCCTGAAAACAGCTATAGTTCTTCCCTCCTGCCCCCAAATTATCCCCTCCCACCTTCCCCCTGGTTACTGTCAGATTGTTCTTAATTTCAATGTCTCTGGTTATAAAATTCTCTCAAAACTATGTTATAA